>PVJL010003215.1:0-48440 GCA_004026885.1 Lyroderma lyra
AGAGGCATACTTCTAATAACACTATTTGAGTCCCTAGATTTTTTCTTTGCTTAAGTTTATGTTGAGTTTTCATTTGCAAGAGAAAAGGATCTAACTGATACATTCCCCTACTGCCTCCAGAAAGAATTAATCACTGCATCATATCCTCTGTGATCCCACAGATCTCTGTTTAACATCCGTGTGACAGAAACTATCACGTCCTATCCTAATTTATTTGTTTACACGGCTACGTCCACTACTGTGATTATGGGCTGCATCTCGTTTACCTCTGGGACACCAGTGCCTGACACAGAGTCAGTACAGATGTCTGTTGAGTGAATGGGCCAAATATAAAACCCCATCTGAATTCCCAGTTTCCTTATCCCCAGAGAGGAGAGAAATAGCCCAGAATTATGTGACACTCAAGGGGCAAAGGGCCCCACATTTTCCTGCCCTGTTCAAATTGCTCTCATAATTTCCAGGGAAACCAAAGGTTAAAATCTGAAAAGGTAAATACCAACATGTATAAAGAGTTATCTCAAAGTGGTAGGGTATCTGTTTGTTTGGTTTTTTTTATTTTCTTCTTTATTCCTTTCTGTATTGTCTTTTTCTTTTACAAGGAGGCATATGAATTTATGTCATAATAAGAAAAATAAAAGCACTTCTCATTTAAAAATAAAACAAAATGTCTTCTTTGGCCCAATATGGGGGAGGGTGTTTCAGCTTTAGGTGAAACAGAGACTTGGCTGCCACTTCAGCCTCGTATACCAGTCCCTCCTCCCCAGATGCTGACATTTTGGTCGGAATCACAAATCCTTGCTCCTATTCCCCAGTTTACTTGGCCCTTGATCTCTACTTTAGGAAAACATGCCCCCTCAGTGACCTAAACGATAACACCACTAACTGTATCTGTCACCTTAGAATACTCACCCACAGTGACTCAGAAAACCATACATCATGATATAGCCATATGGCAATCAAAATGAATTACATTTTCAATTAAAATAGCATGCAGTCACTCAGGGCCTGTATCTTGAGGTTTCGGATAAAAGTAAATTTAAAACGTCAATCTCTTTCCCTCAGTTAACATTCCATTGCAAGTATCACCAGCTTTTTTAATTAAGAAACTCAATATAAAGGGGCAACCCCTGAAGAGTGTGTTTTAAAACACACCAGGTCCCGCACATTGTTTATTGCAAGAAAAGATGGCAGTAGGATGGGAACAGTAATCAAACTGGCCAACAATGACCTTGTCCTTCTAGGAGCAATCTTTAACTGTTCCAGATCCACATGAGCTTCAAATCGCCATCTTGGCTCCCATAGCTGCCAATCTCACACTCACCCTAAATTAAGTTCCCCAAAATCTCTTTTCCCTAAGTTCATCTGACAGTTGTTGAATGCCACCTTGTGCCAGGCAGTGGTGTGCTTGTAAATGTTCAGCCACCAGTCCTAGTCGAGATGGAGCCCTGGTTTGTAGCAGTTGCCAGTTCTCAAGGTAAATTCCTCCATGGTGGCCAATTCAGGCTATTAGTGTGACGTCACTGAACATGGAGTTGGGAAGAGATGTTCAGTGCACATCACTACATGCACAAAGTAGTGAGTTTTTAGTATTTATTATCTTTGTCTTTTGATATAATTTATTTAATTATAGTTTCATGTAATTGAATTTTTAGTAATGACTGTATTTAACAGCCTATTTACAAAATGTTTTAAAATTTAACATCTGGCACACAGGAATCATTGTAAGCCAGCTCCTGTGCACCGCGGGTGCCAGGTCTTGTGAAAAAGTCTGGGGATACATGAATAAAATATAGTCTCTGCCCACAAGAAGCTCTCAGTCCCATAACAGAGAGAGACATGTAAAGAGAAACGACAGCAAAGTAAAAAGTGCTAAGGGGAAGTCTCCACAAAACACAGAGAGTGCAAACAAGCCTGAGGGGAGAGTCAGGGGAGACGTTTAGAAAATGTTTTGCAAAAGATGCAACATTTGACTGAGTCCCAAAGCATGCCTAGACGTAGAAAGAAAAAAGAGAGCAGGCAGCAAGATAGAGACATTGGCATTCCAGTCCAAGGAAACGGCACGTGCACGAGTTTAAATGTATGCATCAGATATTGTCGGGGGTCTCAAGGCACTTGAACCATAGAGCTCATGTGAAGAAAAAATAAGACATGAATATTCAAGTCCTTCTTCCTTTATGTGAAAAACTCCCCTCCGTAGAAGAGTGGTCTTAAGGAACTCCATTCACGTGGTTCTTAAATAGCAGGTTATTTCATCAATATCCAATAAGCATTTTAGTATGTATGTGCCATTTAAATTCCATGGGAGGCAGAGTGAGTGTCTTGAAATAAACAAGAGATTGCAAAACTGAATAAAATACTATTAGCCACTCCAGAATAGCTCACAGGTGCCGCAGAGCAATAGTAAGAGAAAGACCATCCCTGCACTCACTCTTGTACCAAGGACATAAATGTACTGGAGGGGGCTGCAATGGACTGTGTGATATGTCTCCCAGATCTCCCTTCAGTGATAAAGGAATTACTCCCCCAGATGCTGGAATATTGCTGGAAGATGGCCCTCAATAGTCGCCGTCTTTGAAAACAGCCTCCATAAAAAAACAAAAACAAAAACAAAAACAAAAACAAAAAAAACAACCGGCCTTGTCCATAGTTGCATCCTCCACCCAGGGAAGCTCACATCCCACAGATGGTCACTGGAAGACTATAAAGGTCCTGGCCCCTTGAAGTCCCCTCAACTCAGGACATCTCTGAAGGGAGCTGCCCATGGGACTGGATGGGAATTTGCTGAGAATGAATCCTTTTGCCCAGTCCTGCTGTCTTCTCCCTTCCACAGGTGTTGATCCCAATAAAATCCTGAATGCTTATCCCTGCCTCAGAGGCTCTTTCCCAGGGAATCCAACTTGCAACAAGAACTAACTACAGAAGGCGCAATTCCTTCATTGATTCGCTAAATATTGTTAGGCTCTGATGATGTGCCAAGTTCTATGTGGAGCACTTGAGTTTCAAAAGTGAACAAAATAAATTAATACAAAGTACACAGCCCTTGTTTCATGAAATCTAGTGGAAAAGATAAATATAAATTAAATACTCACACTATGAGTGTTCAGAATATACATGTTTCATGAAGTCTAGTGGGGAAGATAAATATAAATCAAATACTCATACTATGAATGTACAGAATGTACAATACAGAAATAATTGCTCTGAATAAAAAGAGTACATTTCCAAGACAGCATGTAATACAGGATTGAAGTGTGCTGGGTACTCAGGGTCAAGAATTGGGAAGGGTCTGACATTTTCTCTGCTTGCAAGTAAACAAGTTAGCCCGCCACAGTTCTGTGGATGACTCTAAGGTCACGGGACAAAGGTCGGTTTATTACAGCAATAGCCAGAGTGCCAGCATTGTTATACCATTTCCCTAAGTCCCAATTCCAACAGGGTGATGTAAAGAGGGTCAGGTGACACCTGCCCACGGGGGTGAGCTGCATTTTAGGACGTGAGCGCTAAGCTTAGGGAACCCAAATCGTTTATAACAGCCAATACAAATGCCTGCCCTTTGCTGCGGAGGGGAACGCTGTCTCTGTATTCTGAAGCTCTTCTCTGTACAAATACCCTTGAAAAGTTTAGTCTGGAACAGTTAATGGCAAGACACTGACGTGTAGAAACATGCAGAAACACGCAGAAATGCAAAACACCCCCCGAGAACGGTCTCCCAACAAGCAGATACATAAACCTGCCTCTCAGCTAGAACTTTCACTCTAAGCTCTGTATTCTCTCAACTGAGGCTTCTTAGAGGGGTGGTTTGTGATGGGTTGTGCCCTCTCTGATGGGGCCTTCCTGGCGCTGGAGGCACCGTGCGCTTCCTTTTGGCGGTGCGTTGTTTTGTAGGCTCTTTGCAGTTAGGATGTAGGATATAGGCATCTCCTTTTGTCTCTCTTAAAGGGAATATGTAATTTAGAATTTCCATGTGAAAATGCTGCCTGGTAGGTAGCGTGGGCATGCAGTAGCTGAAAGCACGCAGCTGCAATGGAAATTTTTACAACCTAACTATGGGTGCTCTAGGGGTAGATGCCAAGGACTCAGCAAACAGATTTATCTAGTCACTAATTAATACGAAGCCTGTGGGACATGAACTGGGAGGAGACTGAAAAAGGTACTATCATGTGGACCCAGTGCTGTGCTCACATCGTTTTCCACAAATACGTATCCTTTGAAATAGACTTTCAACCTTTCAGAGCATATTTCCATTCTGTGAGTGGACATAGTGTGGTCAGAAATGCTTTACAAATCTCTGAGATGGAGAGCTGTTTTTATTTTCATGGGGTCCACGGTGACAAATGGAATTAGAAGAGTATGAAGTTTGTATTCAGAGCAAACGTTTTGGAATTATTCTAGCATATGTCTACTTCCTATGATAAAAGACATTCCTGGGTAATTTTTGTAAGAATAACTTTTACCATTTTTCCCTCAGATATACCCTAAGTAATAATTACTATGAAATATAATATAAAAGGCTTTAGAACAGTGGTTCCGAGTGTCCCTCACCAGTACCACCAGGAACAGACATGTCACCAGGGAACTTGTTAGATGCAAACTCTCAGGGCCCACTCCAGACCTACTCAGTCAAAAAGTCTGGGGTGGGGCCCAGAATCTGTGTTCAACAAGCCTTCCAGGGGGTTCTAAGTATGTTAAAATAGAGAACCACTGCTACAGAATTATCTGAGGATGTTTTAGAGATAAATAGAACCGTTCAATCCCAGGTAAATAAATACATCCTGTCGATATTCAGCCTAGTCACTTTAACTTTAATCTGAACCTTTCCTCCAACAGCCATAAAAAGAAAATGCTTGACAACTTTTATTTTATTTTGCAATTTAACAGCCTAAACAATAAACCTAACCACCTGAGTTATCTTCCTTATCAAAACAAACCAGATTCTGGTGGGGTGTGATACACTGTGGCAACCACAAGACTCAAAGAAAATCAATATGCAAATCAATGCATTTAACTCCAAGTCTCGTCTGTCAAATCTTTCATATAAACTGGCTTAATTTGGAACTCAGTGGAATGCAACAATAGGCCTAATTCAATATTCCATGCCAAAGCTTTATCAATAATATACAATTTTCCAGAAAACACAAGGGATCGATAATAAAGCCATCTTGTATTAGAAAACTGAACGTTGAGCTTCATTCAGAGACAACTTGGTAACTCGACCTACCATATGTCCACAAGCAGGAGCTTACAAATGAATGAAAATTTTACTTCTGTTTATACAGAGCCTTTGTCTTAAAAGGATGACCAATTTTTAAAAGCTGATACTTCCTAAGATTACATCATCACTCATATGTGGGGTATAAAACTGAAAGCAACAAACAAGACAAACAAAGAAACAAAAAACTCATTCACACACACAACAGTTTAGTGGTGGTACCAGAAAGGGTAAGGGGGGAGGGGGTGGTAGAAGAGGGGGAAAGGGGTCAAATATATGTTGATGGAAGGAGAACTAACTCTGAGTGGTGAACACAGAATGCAACATACAGATAATGTATTAGAGAAATGTACACTTGAAACTTACATAATTTTACTAACCAATGTCACCCCAATGAATTTAATAAAAAATTTTTTAAAGATTACATCATCCAGAGGAAGCCATTACAATGGTTCTTAACAGGGGGCTGCAAGTTAGACAAGTGGTTCTTAAATTTTAGCATGCATCAGAATCAACTAGATGGCTTGTTAAAACACAGAAAACCATACCTAGATAATTACTGCTTCTGACCAGTTAAATCAGAATCCTCACGTCTGGGAGCCCAACTACAGTATTTTCTAAATTTCTACAGATAACTCCAGTGTGTAGACAAGGTGAAAATCACCAGTCCATAGGCCAGCTCAAACCTGCCCCATGCACAAGGAGAATTCTCGAGCATGAAATGTGTGTGAGAAGAGAGTAATGGGAAATACAAAGAAACACTTCAGAAATTTATTTTAAGCATGAGATGATAGAAATTTTCCCCCAAATGGCCAAAGTTCATTCACCTAAATAAGAACACATGCTTCAAAGTGTTTCCATCACTGGATAATTGGGGAACTGGTGAGGGATGCTAACGTTGATGGGGTGCACGAAACTTTATAATCCTGTGAGATGTACCACTCATAAAAGATCATCTCAGCAGATCTCACTTGCATATTGAGTGAGGCCACTGTTTTCACTGTTGTCACAGAACAGAAGTCACCGAAGTCAATGAACCAGGAGAGCTGGGCATTCTAGAAATTCTAAGTATTTGAGTGTAACACGTTATCTGTCTCAGGAAAGGTAAAAAGGAGACTGTTATACCCAGAAGTCAGAAGACGTTAAGTGAAGATTCTAAAAAGGAAAGAGAAGACAAAAATCAGATCTCCTAGGAAGTCTGAGAACAGAACTGTAAGGCGAATGATATGAACGTGCAATAAGAACGTTACTCTAAGACATAGTTCATCTGGCCCACAGGTATGGGAGCAGTTCTCAGAGATACAGTGATAAATCAATACAAAATAATAATAACAGTAACAACATCTAAAACTTATGGAAGCTTTTTTATGGGCCAGGCACAGTTCAAACACCTTTACATACAAAGGCTATCCAGAAAAAATCCAGCCATAAATGCCTCTCTTTTTCATATTACATGACCAGATACTTTCCGGACAGCCCTCGTATATTAATTCATTTCATCCTCACAATCCATAGAATGGGGGCAGTCCAAGGCACAGAGAGATGATGTAGCTTGCCCGAGGTCACAGAGCTGTTCAGGTGGATTCATGTTTGACACCTGGCAGCCTGGCTCGATAGTAAATGTTCCCAGACACACCAAAACTCCCCGTATGCCTTTCTGCCTTGCACAAGAGCACCTGCAGAAACTACACACCCCTCACATCAGTCAGAGTATCTCTCATTACTACCAAGTTCAAGAGAAAGGTCTTTAATTATATGTTATGTTAAATATGTACTCTGAATATCTGAAGCACTTAGTATTTTCAGAGATCTCCTTTTTCTCCTCTAACCATACAATGACAGACACTAAAGATGGCATGAAGGTACTACTGCTCCTTTACTATTCCTTAGCTCTACTGATAGGAAACAACAATAAAAACAGGGCAAAGAGTCATGCAAAAACCTCGAGTAATTATGACTCTGAATACTGAAACTTTTTGTGGCATTTGTGGCATATAAATTATTGCAGTCATTGAAATGATAAAAGACTAAAAATGCCTTACTAATTTGGGTACCTATGTTAAAGGACTGCAAATCCTAAAAGGACTATGTGGAAGAAAACAATGAACTAGTAAATCAATGTACTTCACTACAAAATAAAGTGGCCCAAATGAATAGTACATCTTGCCCAAGAGTCTGAAAGGGTCAGAGGTCATTTTACCACAACCACCCTGACCCTGACTCTACCAATGCAGCTCACTGCAAACAAATTATGATGCTTATTATACATTCATGCATTTTGTTGTCAGTCTCCCTGCTAGAATATAAGTTCAATGAGAACAAGAACTCTGACTTATTCCTACCATCTCCCCTCCCTTTTTTTAGAACATGGCCTAGAACTTAATAGGTACTTAATAAATATTTCTGAAATAAATAGGTCAAGTTGCTCCCCTCCCAAAAAACAAACAATGCTAATGTGCACTGCTGAGGAGGAAGCAGTAATAGTAACCACCTGTACTGTTCACAGGTGGATACATTGGCCTGATGATCTGTGTGTGTGTGTGTGTGTGTGTGTGTGTGAGAGAGAGAGCACGCGCAGAACTTTAAAGATAATCCTTCCTACTCTTTACTCAGTAATCATATTTCTAGGTCTCTCTGATAGAAAATATAAGTTACTATTAAATATTCACTTACAAAGAGGTACCCTACATTATTCATGTGAGTAAAAAATGTAAAGCAACCTAAATATCCTCAAGGAACACAGTAGCAAAATGAATTATGACACAGCCACACGATGGAACTTTTACTGACAGGCAGAAAGGCTTGCAACATAAAGTAAAACAAAAGGAACAGAAAATAAAACCTTCCATGCACTACCATGCTGAATAGATAAGCACATACATAGGTGTAAGGAAAAGAGACTTAGAAAGGTGACATAATGGCTTTGGGAATGTGGAGAAGTTGTTTTTGTCATTATCCATATTGCTGTTTTTTTAAGTTTTCTACAATTCACAAAAAATGTTCATTTATTTTTTTAAAAGTAGATATAATTTTATCTTAGTGCACTACAGCAAATAAATGATCACAAGGCAAAAGGTTAACTCCTAAAATTGTCCCTTTCCTCCTCACGGACCAAAAACACCTCTGCTCCAAGTTTATTCATTTTGAGCTTACATAACTAAGTAAGTACCTGACCGCGACGGCAAAGCATTTCCAAGTCAGCGCACCAACTGATATGCTCAGCAGTCGTTGTCAAACCTGTGCTCTTCCACAGATTTTTTTTTCAAATTAAGCCTTCACCGGATTAACAATATATAAAAGGAAAACATAATTCATCTGTCTAAGTTGGTCTGGAGGCCACCAACCTTCTTCTGTCTCTGCAAGTACATTTTTGGGGACCTCTGCACTCTTGGAAGACAACTCAGCAGCCCCCATACTGGAAGCGCTGTGAATGAAATCTTTCCCACATAGCCCCTCCGAAGCTCAGACTAGGCCTCCCCAACCGACAGGCGATGAATAATCGTGTGCCAGCTCTTTCTGAGTGACGGGATTTGTACTTGTGCGTAATTCCTACGCAATATCGTGCTGTGTGTGCCATCATAAGCCTCTTCTAATCTGTCCTCTCGAATATTAACGTTTCATGGCAAAAGTACTAAGTCTTAGTTCATAAAGGATTCTTTAGCATGTGTGTAATATTTTGACTTAATACTTTGACTGCTGTGACCACAGTGTACTTGAAGAAATGCAGTCCAAGCTAGCTGGATGTTTCATCACACAGATGGCTGGCTTTAAGCTACTTGTCATAAGACTCAACTCCACGGCTGTCCCCCTAGCCCAGGGCAGTGTTGTCTAGACGTGTTTGTTCCCTAGATGTTTTTCCCAGGTACCTCCCGGGAACTGCGGGGGGTTGGGGGAGGGGCTGGGCATGTGTGCAGTGAGATATGCCTGCCTCGCCTCCATTTCATTGAGAGCAGTTTCACTCTTATCTGCCTTACGTAGTGGCATTTCACACTGATAAAACTGGGATTTGGAAATGACTACCTTACAAGATGCCCATCTCTATGCATTACTGCGTGCCAGGAAGCACAGGTACCCTTACAACCCAGAAATTAACCCTGCTAACATTTGGGTGTATACAAGTCATGCTTATTTCCTTTGTATCCTTCTCAAAATACACAAATAGTCCTTGAGGGCATTACGCTGACCGAACTAGGGCGGACAGAGGAAGACAAACACCTCTAAAAACACTGAACTCATAGAAGCAGACAGTAGAATGGAGGTTGCCAGGGACTGAGGAGTGGGGGAAATGAGGGGGTGCTGGTCAAAGAGTGCCAACTTCCAGTTAGTTACAAGATGAGTAAGTTCGGGGGTCTAAGATGCCACATGGTGACTACAGTTAACAGCACTGCACTGTATACTTGAAAGCAAAGTTGCTATGAGAGTAGAGCTTTAATGTTCTCAACACAACACCAACAAAATGGTAATCCCGTCAGATGAAGGATGTTTAACTAACCATATTGTGGTACACATTCTGCAATATATACGCACCTCAAAGCATCACACACTAAACTTACACAATGTTTTTTGTCAATTATACCTCATAAAGCGGGAAAAAAATAGATGCTTACCCATCATTTTTATAAAACCTTTTAATAAAACTATATGAACTTGCAGTTCTGATTTTCAGTTGATAATATGAGGTCAGACAATTAATTTTGTGAACTTGTCCTAGCAAAAGTGCTACATCCCTCATTGCTGAGTATCACTACGGTCACCTTCGAAGGACTCCCCTTGGGAAGCTGTGTACTGAAGCCAGCACCAAGGTTATGACACCTTATCGAGTTGTTTGGACAGTGCTGTCAACATAAGCACGTGGTGGCCAAGTTTGCGAACTTAATTGTCATATTCTGGACAATAACAGCTCTGATGGCCATTCCAGAAAAAGAGTTCCAAAACTGCTTTGAAGGGTGGACTAGGCGCTGGCACCAGTGCACGGCTTCCCAAGGGGAGTGCTTTGAAGGTGACCGTAGTGATATTCAGCAGTGAGGTATGTAGCACTTTTCCTAGGATGAGTTCCTGAAATTAATTGTCCAACTTCTTATATCTTGAGCATATATTCATGTCATTAAATATAAATCCAGATCACTCTCAATGTACAGAATTTCATTGTATGGGTCTATGATAAAGCTGTCTGCTCTTAAAATAATATTCTGAATCACTGAGCAGGCAGGCAAAGTATTTCACTAGGTCAACAAGAGAAGGCCCTTCCCAACACCTGAAATCATGGTTTAGATTTAGTTCAGAGTCTAAGTTCTGACTCCACATAAAGCTACCTCTCACAAATGAGGAACAACCAAGAATACAAAGCCTTCTGCAGTCGTCATTTTGAATAGTTATTTCTGATCCACAGTCAGAGTCAGCAAGTTAATATCCCCAGTTAAATGGTGAACTCTTTCATTTCTTCCTGAGGCCTAGTTTGTGTGGACTATCCCTATGCTTAACAACACTGAATTAACTGTTGGGTGGAAATGAGCCTAAATTCAATAGTGTGATCCCCTCAGCACCTGGCTCCTTGAGAATCTTCAAATCTCCCCATCTCTATCAAGTCTTTAAGTGCTGGAGCCTCTACCTGGAGGGGCACCTTGATGTTGGAAGGAGAACTGTCCCTGATGAGATCTGCTTCCTCGTGGCATGATTTCTGAGTCATGGTTTTTGAAATTCCATTTAAAATGACAATGAGCCAAGCTTTCTCAAACAACCACTAGAAAGCCCTTAATCAGGACCTAAGTATAATGTTCCTGGGACAATGTTACTCTGGACATAAAATTCAAGCAACTTTGGAGGGACCGGTTTAATAAAAAATGACTTTGAGGTGTTTTAAGTGAAATAGTATCATATACAAGGACTAGAAGGATGGTGCCTCTCTACCACTCCCAGCTATCACTCAAATTCCTTCACCCATTCATCAAACAAATCATGTCACTTTTCCTTGTTGAAACTATTCCAATGGCAACCAGTGGCATGTAGAAAAAAACAGCAGATGCTGTCATGTCCAGCACGACTCAGGCGGGGGGAAAACAGGAAAGGTGGCACAAGGTGATGAAAGACAGTAGCCAAAAGTATGCTTCTAGCAGGGCCAAGGGACTCCAGCCTCGTGGACTGAGCCCTGAGTTGGGCCAATGCATAGCTTTTAGTGATGGACATACAAGAAAGTGAAACTGGTTTTTCCATGGTCTGTGAGTTACATTGCCTAGGAGACTGCTTTTCCCAAAAGTCCCCATTGTGTTCCAACATGCCTTGTGTCTCCATGAGAACATATAGCCCCGAGGACTCAGTGTACCGAAACCACTCCAGGGAGTTGATTCAGTATCCAAGTCATCTCCAAGGAAGCATGACTGATACCATTCTATCAGGTCACCACTGGAGCAGTGTGGGACACGAGGCAGCCAGGGGTTAGGAGATTAACCTCAGAGAGGGTGAGGGGTCTATGCCTCACCTCTTTTGAGCCCAAGCTCTCTCCTGATGGCCCCTATGTGACTGTGCCTGTCTTAGGTTGTTCCTCCCTTGAGGAATCTTATCCGTCATTGACTAACCAGCCATTCTCTGGGGCCACACAAGGTGATGTGAGGTATGAGAGTGAGAGAGGAACAGAACCCCTGAGAGAGGGTCAGTTCTGTCTCCTAGATATTCTATGCCCCCGTGACCTCATTAGCTCCTGCCTTAGGATGTCATGGGGAATGCATGAGGGGTCAGATGGTTTGGTAGTTGGAAGGCAACAAGATACAAGAGCTATGAAGCAAGAGCTTTTGGTTAAAGAAACAGAAGGAAGGCTTTTGCAGTTCACATAGAGAAAAGGAAAAGATCAGAGATGAGAAGGGAGAATTAGGCAGGAGACAGATCATATGGGCTTCTAGAACCCGGTAAGGACATTTGTTCTATTTCAAGTGAGTTGAAAATCCCTGGGGCTTTAATCAGGGGAGGGAGATAATATGACTTATATTTTTTAAGTGTGACTTTAGCTTCTCTGTAGAGAATGGTTTATGTGAACGTGCCTGTTTCTTACATTTGACTCACACAAGAGGACTATGGAACTGGAAGATCATAGGCTCACTCCTGGCTGTCCAGTTGGCTTTGTGATACTCCTTCGGCTTTTAAATGCACGCCACTTGTTACCACATGGGATGAGTTCCAGAGTGGGATCACACCAGCACAAAATTAATTCCCATTTTTAAAGCACCCAAGACTGTAACAAACCTCATGAATATAATGGCCACAGTCTTTACCAATCATGCCTCTGAAAAATACAGATCGCCTACTAAAAGGAGGTATGACTACCTTAGAAGGTGATTAACACTTACTCATATGTGTTGGTATGATATATTTTGTAGATCTTTCTAATGAGAAAATATCTGCTAAAGCAAATGTCAATGGTGGTCTCTACTGATGTTCTAGCACAATGAACAGTAGCAAAGAGATTCTGTATACTCTCACCTTGGTCAGCAACAAAGCTTTCTCTTCATGCCATCCTCAGTTTGCCCAGCATGAGAAGGGATTATACCAGGATGAGCCATATGGGAAGCTGGGAAAAGCCTGGACAGAAAAGAGTGTCACTTCCAACTGGACAAATACAGCTTGCTGGTGGCTAGAAGCATTCACAAAGAAGGATAACTGTGTAGCTAAGCTCCTGTGCAGCTTCCTGGTACTTATTTTGAAACATCTGAATTCATTACTTCGCCTTCTATCTTATCTTCTTCAGAGATAGGAAATGATTGCTTAAACAATACACCAAGGGTGCTGAACACATAACACAACACATAGACGATGCACTGTAGAATTGTACACCTGGAACCCACGTAATTCTTGCTAACCAATGTCACCTCAGTAAGTCTAACAATAAAAATTAAAATAATATATTTTAAAAATGCACCAGAATGTTTCTGTTTCATTCTTAGGCCAGAATCTTCTTTGAAGTCTGAGGGTAACACCTGATGTCCACCTCTATTTCTTATTCTACAGAGGGCAACTCAGTTCCATAAGTGAGAGCACAGACTCCAAGGAGGTTCTCTGGCTAGAAATTAAGGAATGGAATGAGGATAGGATCAGCAGGGAAACACACTGGTTAGTACTTATCCTACCACACTAAAAGCAAAATCAAGTACAGCAATGAAGGAACAAGGGTCTTTGTGTCAATCTAATTCATCTGTATTTTTGCATCATAGAAGATCCAGGAAGTAAGAGATAAGAAAGTGCTCTTTCATTGTTTCCTTTGGATGTAATTTCACTCCTATTCTTGCCACCTTTGCCTCCTTGATCTAAGGCACTAGTCTCTAAAGTGCCCTGCCCTGAATAAAAGTTTTCAGAATCCACCTTTCAGATACTCCAAGTCACCACTTCAAATATAACACTGCTCTCAGTTCAAAGGCAGGTATCCACCAACATTTTAGGGAAAGAGGTTTGTGGAAGAGGGGTGTATTTGTTTCAAAGGGCTACTATCACTAAACACTGGAAGCTGAGTATTCGAAAACAATAAAAATTTGTTCTGTAACAGTTCTGCAAGCCCAAGGTCCAAATCAAGGTGCTGGTAGTGCTATGCTGCCTGTACTGCCTCTTCCAACTTCTGGCAGCCTCAGACATTCCTTGGCTTGGGCATTCTGGGACAGTAAAACTCCAAACTCTGCCTGTCTCCACATGGCTCTCTTTGCTCTGCATGTCTCTGTGCCCAAATTTCTTCTTCTCTTGTCTTGTAAGGACACCAGTCATTGTATGAGGGCCAAACCTAATGAACTCATCTTAACTCGATTACTTCTACAAATACCTTATTTCCAAATAATGTTACCTTTAAAGGTATTGGAAATTAAAACTTCTACATACTTTCCTTTGGCGGAGGGGAGCGCAAGGGGTCATAATTCAACCTACAACAAGTGATCAAAAAAGAAGTTTCTGAGAAAGTGGCATCTGAGTCAAGCTCCATAATGACAAGCCACAGTTGGCCTGGCTATGATTGAGATGAAGAGCCCTCTAAACAGAGAGAACAGCAAGTGCACCTGGCCTCCACCTGCAGGCAGTTACTCAGACGAGTTCTCAAGAGTGAGAAAGACATTTTATGATGTCTTAAGTCACTTTAAGGAAGAACTACAGGTGATAAAATAATCAGGAACATAAGGAAATCTGTATTCACAGGTCCCTACAGCAACCCTACTTGTAATGGTAAAGAAGCAGAAACTCAACGTGAACAACAGTCAGGGAATGATACAGGGAATCAAAACACATCTATTCAGCAGTCATCTAAATTGACATTTATGAAAGCAATGCGGAAAATGGGAAAATGCTTATGATATGTTAAATTTAAAAGTGGGAAACATTTTACATATTTTGATTAAATTATGCAAGTACACATATACTCGTATCTACCAGACTATTAGACTATCAGAGTTGCCATCATATTATATCACTGTGGTTGTTAAAGTGTTGAAATTGTGGATTTTATACTCTTCTCTGATTTCTGAATATTTGAGTTAATATCACTTCCTATAATGAAAAATAATTTTTAAAAAAAGTGTGACTTTTCAAATTGTTAAGAAATATCTAAATAGAACAATCATGCATCTACTATAAGATCTGCCTAATGTCTTGCTATAGTTGCTTCAGATTTATTTTCCAAGGAATAAAGTGTTATAAACACTATTGAAACCCTCTGTGCAAAGGTGATGTTTTCAAACCAAGCATTCAAGGCAGAGAAAAATGTCTCTAATATTCTTATAACAACAAGGCCTTGTAAAATGAATGCAATTGTCATTAGCATTTTAAAATAGAGAGCAGAAGCTTCTTGTGCCCTCAAAATCATTTCTCAAAGAGAAAATGTATTGGCTCCCAGAATGAAATGGTTTTTCTCTACCATGAGAAAGCCCATGTGCTAGTCCATTTCTCACATTTTGTGGCTGCACTGCCACAAAATCACTGGGCTGTGTATATTTTTAGAAGAAAGAGTAGACATTAATACAAAGAGTTGGGGCTAGGCTGAAAAGACACCCCAGCTAGTAATTACATGTGTTGGTCAACAGTCTCACCAACTGAAATACGGTTTGTGTCTAGGGAAGATTTTCTTTGCAGTTCAGCAAAACTGTGTTGGCAAATAAATGTCATTTTAAAGTATCCTATTCTCCAAATTTGTTGACCAAAAATTTTAGTGGAAAAAAAACTCTCTCATCTGGTGATATAATAAAATATGTCTAACTTAAATAGAAGGTGAACTTTAAAATCAACCCAACAAGAGTGCAAACTGGTACAACCACTGTGGAAGGCAGTGTGGAGGTTCCTCAGAAAATTGGGAATGGAGTTGCCATATGACCCAGCAATCCCCCTTCTGGGGATCTACCCAAAAAACCTGAAAACCTTAGTCTGCAAAGACTTATGTACCCCAATGTTCATTGCAGTGCTGTTCACAGTGGCCAAAACACGGAAACCACCAAAGTGCCCTGCGACAGATGACTGGATAAAGAAGCTGTGGTACATATACACAATGGAATATTACTCAGCTGTAAGAAAAGATGAAATATCGCCATTTGCGACAAAATGGATGGACCTGAGATCATCATGCTTAGTGAAATAAGCCAGACAGAAAAAACAAAGAACCGTATGACTTCACTCATATGCGGAATATAAAACTCAAAGCGATAAAGAAAAAACGAACAAACAAACAACCCATGGACACAATCAATAGTTTAATGTTTATTTGGGACAATTTGGGAGGGCATGGGAGAAGGGGCAGGGGGCGGGAGAGGAGGGGGGGAAGCTAAATATATGGTGATGGAAAGAGAAGTCACATCAGGTGGTGAACTTATTATACAACAAGTTGGCAATGCACTGTAGAGTTGTATGCCTGGAACCTACATAATTCTTGCTAACAAACGTTACCCCAATAAGCTTAACAATAAAAAACTTTTTTAAAAATCAACCCAACAAGACTGTTAACTCTCAGTAACCAAAAATTGGAAAGGGTTAAGTGAGTCCCCTTTCTGGGTTACCAAATCTAAGTATTTATATTTCGATAAAGTTAGCATTCAAGCAAAGCAGTAACATCAATTATTTTTATTTAATTATTTTTCTAAACATAGTTAAGTTGACATTTTATATAATTTTATGCATTTTGAAGTCAGTTTTATAAACCCAATTAATGAAAATATTCAGATGTTTCAAAAGAGATTAAAGAGAAGTACACTGCAAACTTTGTTCAGTGTCCCAGGTCAATCACTGTTTCACTGAGTTACCTGAGGCAAATTGCAGGCTTTCAGCCTCAGTTTATTTCATGAAATAAATTAGAGATAATCATGTCTACTTAGCATGTTGGGAGATCAAATGAAATACAGTGTATGAAATTTCCTTGTAAACAGTAAAATGTTATAGGAATATAAATCATTTTACTACTCTCAGAAGGAGGCAGTGGGAGAACTCTGCCCTCTCTCTCTCTCCAACTTGATAATGATACCGCCATACTATAAGCTTTTATTAACCAGAAAGTAAAGGTCTTACCATCTCTTCACTATCAAATATGTAGGAACAAATATTAAATATAGGAACCCAAATATCTATTCTTGACAATCCTCACTTGGCATATTCTAATTTTCTCAATCATTCAGCCTTCTGATGAAGACTTTCTATATTCAACTCTCAACAAGAGCTCCCTCCAAAAAGGTCAAACCAAGGATATTTCTTTTTGGAGGCAAATTTTGTGAAAGTTAAACCAGAAATCTCTCTTTAAAATGGAATTTTTTCCACTAACTTGATGCATGATTTAAAATTGTGGAAGATATACATTCAAAGTCTTTTTTTTTTTTCAAAGCAGCCACCTTATGGGGCTATCTACTTGTTCCAACATAAATTCTTTTGCTCAGTGTAGTTTTGGAGTTTTTCCTTATGAAATCAGAACCACTTTAAAATCTATGCAACATTAGGCTCTTTACTTTTTCTTCAAGCCAAATCATTCCTCATATTCAACAACTTGGTCAGTAATGACTGTGACTATTTCCAATAATCTAATTTGCCTGCAAGGGTTGATAGTTTGCCATCCTTGCCAGTGTTCAAAAAAAAAAAAAATGTTCAGGCTCTAGATATATTACCCTAAGAGAAAATGCAAAAATATATTGCTCAACATCAGCATCTTTAGATAAAGTGATTACCTGCTGACAACTCTGAAGAGAATCTTACAACTGGATATGTGAGCTCTAAATGTGTTTATTAAATATTGATCAGAGGAACTATTCTAAAATCAGGTTTTTGCAAATAGCTGATAGGAAAATTCTTACAATAGTACATGAAAAGAAAAACAGAATAGCAATCGTATACTTTTTTCTTTCAGATAACCATTATTTATTGAGCCCCTATATCCCAAGCACTGTTCTAGATGCTGAAGACCCAGAAGTGAACAAGGTTATAGTAATTAATTAATTTTGCTTAAAAACAAGGAAAGATTAGTGACTCGCTCACATTTGGTAAAATATTCCAGGCTCTGTGAAAAGTAAGTGAAAAGTGCTATTATACCAATTTTACATGTGAGAAATTGAGGCACAGATCAATTAAGTAACCAGATCAATGTAATAGAGACAAAGGGGCAGAGCCTAACCTGGAATCTAGGTCTTTTCTCTCTTACTAACCCTATGTTTCACTCTATTGTACCCACATGACACACTGTACCTCTAAATCAACTAAAATCTTCTACGCCCACTCCTCACAAATCCAAAATAATTCAGAAACCTTTTCCTCCAGAGCAAAATGGAACACACCTGAGAGCAGCAAGATCCAAACCTGTCTCTTCAAATTTACATCAGGGTAGAAGCCTCTAGAATATAGACCTTTCTTCAGTAAATAAAACTGTAACAAATCATCCCAGTAAACTTGGGCACCTACTCAAAATTTTCTTGTCTATTTAATTCCTTATGCTGTGCTTCTCTTCTGTCCACCAATTTCCCAACACAAAGCCCCATTGACCGAAGACTCACTGGGCTATCCCTCACCAATATTCTAAATTACCAGTAAGGATCAGATTTTTCTCTACCTTCAGATAAATTAGTAAGTCCTAAAAGATATCATGCTGAAAACAGGAGACAAAAGTTGGAATAAAAGAAGCAGATAACATTTGGTGTTAGTTAAGGCAATGCTAGCTGCCATAGCAGATAAACCCTGAAATCTCAGTGATGGGACATAATGGAAATGTATTTCCTCCTCATGGATAGCCCCATGTTGGTGCGTCTGATGGCCTTCAACGTGGTCCTCTATACAACAAGATTCATTTTGATTTGTAACCCCACCCTCCTCTAGTCCATAGAGAAGGTGAGTCGGCTTCTTAATCTCTTCAGGAAGTGACACATCACTTCCACTCACATTCCATTGGCCAGAACTAGTCTTACAGTTCTGCCAGATGCAAAGGGTGCTGGGAAATGTAGTCCTGGCTAGGAAACCACTTCCAGCTGGAAGTGGGAGCATGAATCTTTGCAGATCGGGTGATACGATGGCCACGTATCCTAACCAGATGATATAGATAACTACAGTGGAAAGATCTACAAACGCTCTAACGTGTGAGAGACGTGAAGAGTAGAAATCAGAATAAAGCCTGGAAAAATTAGGATGTATTAAATCATATGAGATAAGTCATAGCATGGGCAAAAAACAACATCTTTGCACTTAGAAAGGCAACCTCAAAAGAAAGTTTTGAAATGAAATTGTTTGAAAAGAGTGAAAAGCTAAGATGGTAACTATTTCAAACAATAATATGACCAAGGAAACAAATTTCATTTAAAACAATGTCCTGTTTCCAGAAACTTTGTGTCCCTTTACAAGTTGAGATATGGCACATATTTAATTGCTGTTTTGTCAAAAGCACTAATTCTCTTGACTGTGTTGTGAAAACAAAATAACTGAAGAAAATTTTTTTAAAGCCCTCAAAGAAAAATTAATTTTCATACACAGCTGTCTATTTGAAACCACGTAAGGTTGAAGTCAATAATTAGCTTGGCCGAAAAGTTCCAGCAAATAATCTTATTTTGAGATTATCTTCATACAAGCTTTTCCCTCTTGAATAAATCTGGCGTGAATGTGAGATGAAAATAGTGGAGTAACTTGGCAAATCAAGTCCTCATATGCAAAGAATACATCATTCTGGGGACACCAACCATCTGGACTTGGGTTTTATCCAGTCAAATAAGGAGAACTTAAGGTATATTTAAACCCTCATACTACTTAGAGCAGGAACAGGTAAGGTTTTATAAATCTCAGACTTTTAGAAATGAAGAAGGGCTTTGCTATACCTGGTTCACCCCAGTCCTTATTTTTCAGATGAGAAAATAGAGGCTTCGAGAGGGTATGAGACTTGGCTAAATCATAAAAATAGTTGCTGGCAAAACCAGGTCTAGAACTTAGGGTTGTTGACCATGAATTGTCCATTAAACAACCACCCACAGCCATCCGGTTGGCCTTTACACCTGTCCAGTCAGGAGCGCCAGGAATAGCAAGATCAGCTATTCCTACAACTTTGGAGATCCAGCTTGAATAGCAGTCATTAGTACAACAATGAGACAGATGGATCTCTATAATTGACAGGCCCATGTGAATAGTGACAGAATACTAGACAATGGACCAGAGAGTGGAAGATAAGACTATGAGGCAGCTTCTGCCAAAGAAAGGAGGAGCTTTTAGGGAACACACAGGCCTACCAACAGGCAAGTGCCAGTTAACTTCTGATGTGTGCCAATTATGCTGTCTGGTCTCCTGACTTGGTTTCTGCATTAAATGAACTCATTCTCTTCAAACACCTAGGATTCTTCCAGAAAAAGGACCTCACTGTTTGTAATTTGCAATGCTACTACATTCATTTATCCTTCTACAGAGCTTTTCAAGAGTGTCTATTAGGAGCAAAAGGTTGGGTGCTAAAAAACAAAACAAAAACTTCACTTCTGAAAGGCTCACAGTAAATTGGGGGAAAGAAGAACACAAAAATATCATCATACCCTTTGGTTTCCCTCCATGCCCTCAAGTAGAAGTATAGGACTTGACAAAGTTGCTCAAGAGAAAGGCAACATTCAACATCCAGGAACACACGGGCAACCCAATCATCTCACAAGTATTTAAAGTTTCAAGATAGGAAACAGAATGGTGTAGTATAAAGCAATCTACCCTAAGGGTGGTCTGCAGCCCAGCAGCACAAGCATCATCTCAGAGCTTGTTAGCAGTGCAGAATTTTCAGCCCTGCTGCAATTATAGTGAACCATAAGCTACATTTTAACAAGATTCCCCAGTGATGACTGTGTGCATTCAAGTTAGATGCAGAGCCCCAAACCTAGAATCTAAAAGCCATCTCAGGTGTTTACAAATCTCACAATCATAGACCATAACTTCACCTCTATGGGACTCACCTGTCAAATGGGGGTGATTATCCCTATCTCAGAATTGTTGTAGAAATTAAATGAGATGTCAAAGGTGAAAATGGAGGCCACATGATAAAAGGTATGAAATGATGAAACAGTGATGATATTCGTGGGGCCCCGCAGCTTTCAGGGGGATGTTTAATGGTGTTACACAGGAAGTATCATGACTCTTTGCAAAAAAGACGACAAATGAGAAGTGGAAGAACAAGGAAAGAAGAAGAAGAAAGAAGGGGAGGGTATAAAAGAAAACACAGCTGAGAAAAGAGAATGAGAAAGAAGGTGGATGAAAAAATAAGTAGATCCTGGCCCTTCGTTTTCCAGGAATGTACTTATTGTCTTTCAGGCAGTGCCTTTGGCTCCATGAGTGAACTGTTTTTCTCTAGGTATGTAGAAGCTCTAGTGACCCTCATCCCTTGCTTGAGACCATTTCTCTCTTCCAAGTATTGTCCCACCTATACAGATTTCCAGCACAGATACCGTTCTTATCAATTCTGTTCAAGATGTCTTCTGTATTGTCCATTCACAAAAACACTCTAGAAAATGTCAGGGGGATAACTATCAATATCTGATCACTAACACTAGCTGTAGAACAGCTAACAGAAAATTCTAGAAATATATTGGGAGGAGAAGCAGAGTCACTGGTAGAAAATTCCAGAAATATATCAGGAGAAATACCAACCTTTCTTATTTTTATTGCAGACCAGCTGTGTGAACATTAGGAAGTGATGTGACCTCTCTAAATCTTAGATTTCTAGTCTTTGAAATGAGCTGACTGGGCCATATGTTGTCTTCAGCTCTTTTTGGCTTCAGGATTTTATGATTTTTAACTGTGATGCACACCTAGAAATTTCCTTAGACTATGTAGAAACTAACGTAGTGCTATTGAGATAGAAAGGACATCCACAAGGTAGACAGAAACAAGTATGGCTGGGGAGGGATGGGAGATAGTGGGGAAGAGGTTGGAGGGAGATACAGGAAGATGGAGTTGTCCAGTGTTCATGAGGGCACCGTGTCATCTAAACAGATGGGCATGGATATCACCAGCTAGGAGCCATTCCTACTGCATCTCATATAATGCGT
Organism: Lyroderma lyra; assembly: GCA_004026885.1. Classification (NCBI taxonomy): domain Eukaryota; kingdom Metazoa; phylum Chordata; class Mammalia; order Chiroptera; family Megadermatidae; genus Lyroderma; species Lyroderma lyra. The sequence continues at coordinate 21,685 of PVJL010003215.1, forward strand.
AAGGGCTGGCGCCCCAGCTGTGCAGGCAGCTGTCTGCCATGAGGCTTTTCACCCAGCTGAACTGGAAACAGCTCTTCTGGAACAGATGAGACATACTCAAGCAGCAGCCGGATCTCTGAAGCTCCCTATCAACCATCCTACCCTGCACACATTCCTTTTCCTTAATTTAGACAATCAAAAGCAATCAGTTCTGAACTTCACTGAATTCTTTCCCCTCCAATTTGCACACCGACCACAATATTATCAGGAGGCAATAATATTACTTCCCTCTCTGTGATAGGCACTTTCAGTTAATAAGTACAACATCTGAAATGGGAAATTTTAGTAAAAACTACCAACTCTAATCCTTATTCTCTGAGTAAGAGAGGCAAATGAACAAACTGGAAATCTAGGTATCTAGACTCTCCACATTAATGAAATGCTCCATTTCAATCCTCATAATTTTACAAAGGAGGACTGGGGGATCAAGGTCAAGCCATCTAGTGGTAGAAAGACTGGCATTCAAAGCTAGGGTGCATGACCACTACTTTAGTTCTCTTTCCACCACTCCCTGACCCAAATACAAATGGAATTGTCTTGGAAGCCTAACTCTGGCACTTACAGGAAATAGGACTTTGAGAAAGTCACCTAAACTAGCTGAGTCTCAGATTTCCTCATTAGCAAATGAGGATCGTTAACAACCACACAGGTAAGAGTTAGTATAGGGAACCATTTCATGTGATTCCTGACACAGAAAAGGCCTTCGGCAAACGGAAGGGAGAAGGGAGTATTACTATCATTGTCCCTTCCTGACACATACCTGTTACTAGTATCTTAGCCTATTCCCTGCCAGTGTTTTTGTACAGCATAATTTTGCTCCCTTGTAAACACAGTTTAGAGGTACTGTGGCATGTTGTTTTGTTCCAGGTGATATGCAGTATTCCTAGCCCTCATTTAAATGGATTTATTATATTCACTTAGTGGATTACACCATAACTGAAAGCACAATTACCCTCACACATGTTAGGTTATTTCCCAGTTTTTGACTTTTAGAAATTTTACTTCAAGGAACTTCTTTATGCACTTGGTTTTGTCCACATTTTGAGTGACTCCTCAAGCCAAATTCCCAAAAGCAACCTTTTTGGTTTTTTGAATATAAAGAACTATCTGAAATTACTTTTCACTGTGATACTTAAGTTACCATAAAATCATATACACACAGGTGGGTTTATCAGATTCAGAATTCTGTCACAAGAAGATACATGCACACACACACGCACGCAAGAAGAAATGAAATGCAAACCTCTTGGAGAATGACAGATTATATAAGGATCAACATTATTTTTAGAGGTGTATTTAAGGACGGAGGAAGAACAGGACCTATGTGGAATTTGATAACTTGACGGTAAAGGTGAGAATGATGCAAACAAAAGCAATATGGCTCAGAAAAGGAAGAAAATGTCTGAGAATTGGATTTTCAGGGAAAGATCTCAAGGTCATACATATGTATAGGTTGGTCAGGTTATAAGTAAAGAAGAGAACTCAAACAGCCTCTAAGCTTGAGAGAAACATCAGAATGGCAAGAAGACATTCGTGGTAGTTGGCACTGTATCCACTTGCTAAACAAAATCTTAAAACGAAGGTTCTATCACACATTTCCCTCTACTCCCCGCATCGATCCATTAATACGAGGCTTAATTATTTGGCATCAGAAGAAAAGGGAAGAGGAATAGCAGTCATCTTCTTGCCCATGAATGAATGAACCAGACTTACTCTTTCCACTGCGATCCCTTCCCTCCCCTGCCAAACTACTGAGAACCACACAGCAGAGAAGAGAATGACACAGAGTTAAGGTTTAGCTCCACAGCGTTACAATCTAATAAATACCGAATGACCTGCTTCCCCCTCTTCTTTCTGACTGTCCTTGTTTCCTCTGATGTCGACTGTGGGACAGGATGGCTTTCCTATTCCAGCAGAGGGTAGAAATGTGAATGTGCCTGCCTTACGGAACGTACCTCTCATACAACGTATGCAAAGCATGTCAACACACACATTATTATTCCTCCATTCCAACCTTATCTGGATATAGTGCTTCGTAACGCTAGTCAGTGACAACTTTTAAAAAGCAAGATTCAAGAATGTCATTCTGACTTGTATAACTTAGAGAAAGATTATAAAACACCACATTCCTTCACAGAAAGCACATCAAATAGCACCATTTGTAAGCAAAATAATAGAGGAAAGAAATAGTTCAAGAAAGAAACTGTGAAAAAAAAATACACATACACAAATGTATTTGAAAGAAGCCCTACTCAAATCTGTTTTACTATTTATAAAGTGGTTAAAGAACACGGGAAATGAATTATGACTCTGAATTCTAAAGCTATACATAATATTAAACTTTCTATAACCTCTGAACTATTTCTCCAAACAAAATCTTACTTAGAAACTCAACATACAAAGCAAATCAGAGTGCAAGTCAAAATGCGAATTTGGAGTTCTACCAGCACTGGCCCTGAATTAACTCCACAGAACCCCAAAAAGTGTGAAGAACATAGTTTCAAACCACCCTCTAACAGAAGCTAGAGAAGGGGTGAATTTGGGGCTAGAGATGGTGGCAGAGGACAAAACAGAATATGGAAAAAACACTTAAAATAAAAAGGAAATTTAAACAGAAGAGAAAACAGTAAAGATGAGAGAGAATTTGGAGTATTTTTTAATGTCAACTCTCTCAACTCCCTGTACATGGCAGGCCCTTTTAAACTGTTCTGATTGTTAGGATAGAAAATGCTTTTTGAGAGTCATGAAAAATGGCCTCAGGTGATGCCATAGGTTATGGTGGACTTGGATCAGTAATGAATAGCTAAAGCAATGGTAGGATATAGTCACATCTCATGTACATCTCAGTTCTCAACCTTAAAAAAAAAAAAACTCTGAAATAAATGTAATGCCCCTTCCAAACTCATAGTTCAAGGTAATCCCTTGTAAACAATAAGTCCAACACACCCAAGGTACATTCAGAAACAAATGTTGAAATTATTACCTCTATAATGTAAGATGCACATAGAGCATTCAGTGACAACACTCAGCCTGGCATGCAGGGCCCTCCACGATCACCTGTGCAGGGCGAAAGTTTTGAAATGCCCCTCCTACCAGCTCAATCCCATTACCCATCGACCTACGAGCCAGCCACATCCAACTTCCCTGATCATTCCAGAGCTATAAACCTCTGTGAGCAATTGTCTTTGCCTAAAATATATTTCCCACACCTCTCTTTTACCCCTTCCATAGAAAATCAAATACAGTTGCTCCATCCTCAGAGTTAAGAGCACACTTTATCCCATGGGTTCTTGGCTATAGGGAATATCTTATAATATGGGATAACCATTTGGGGTTTTCTCTCTCTCAGTAGACAAGAAGTTCCACAGATGTGAGGATGGTACTTTATTCTCAGTACCAATATAAGTGTCCAGCACACCATGGCCATTAAAACTTTTGATGAGTAATAAAAACCAATATGTATTGAGGGTTCATTATGTGCCCACCATTGATCATTAAGTACTTTACACCCATTATCTCATTTAATCCTTACAACTTCCACATTCTCTTTTTATCCTCACAACAACCCAAAATATTCCTTCTTATTCATATCTCACAGATGTACAAACTGAGACACAGACTGTTAAACACCTCAATCGGCTTCATGAATTCAGCAACAAGTGATGCCAGGACTCAAATCCAAGCAGTCTAATCCAGAGTCTAAGCAATTAAATCCACTGTGCTGAATGATAACAAGTGAAAAAGCAAATGAACGTAAGACAGGGCAAAGTTGGGTGATTTCAAATATCCTTTCAACCCAAACTTTCTGGGTCCAGCATAATGTGACAATCTCCCTTTTGAATCACTTCTGCCCTTTCTCTTCCTATCTAGCTATGCTTTTCATTACTTGTGCAAATTAGATGCCTTAAGAAATTCCAAAATAAACATAATGTCTATTCCCAACTCAAAAGTTTGGGTATGTAACTGTGATTGCGTCTATTTAGCCAATGGATGGATTGATGGATGGCGGGAGGGAGGAGGGAGGAAGGAAGGGATGGATGGGTGGATAGATGGATAACCTAGAGCTCCACCTCTAAAAGGTTCCATCTCTGCCACTCCTCACTCCAAAGGGCCAAAGGTTGGGTGGTAGTAGCAAATGACACAGAAAGAAAAGAACAAAGACTGGCTTGGATTCCTAGATCCAAATAGCAATAACCTCTCCAAACAATTTTCCTTCTAACAGTGATCTCGGTGGCCATTTTGAGTTCAAAACACAAAATTGCATATTCATAGGTGAGTCAGTGAGCTCGTGACCTGGTGTGAGTCACTCTGCCTTATGTGGAATGCTAGTCCTGGTCCCTTTCTTTTGTAAAGAGTTCTGAAATTATGATGAAAGACAAGATTTATTTGTAAGGATACCTATCCAGCAACTCTCTGAGGCCTGCCCAAAATTTGCAATCAACATAAACATAAGCCTCCTCTCTTCTGATGAGAAAATAGAGAGAGACTGTGAAGTATCAAAAGCAAATAGCAATTGACATCATTTGTCCTTTAGGCACGGCATGCTTGCATGCAGCCAGCATCAATTTTGAAGCACTAATGCTCTTATCAATAGCTTCCAAGGCTCTGTTCTTTCTTGGCTCTGAAAAGAGAAGCAGCAGCACACAAAAAAGTATTGATCTTCTGTTATTTGCTGGGCTCTGAGCTGTTCAGGATATTGCAGTCAATGAGGCAAGCATAATCTTCACTTTTCTGGAGGTAATAGTCACCCGATAAATCAGTTATGAAAGGTCAACAGTGTGATGGGTGAACTAGTGAAAGACGCTCAGGTGACATATGAGGGTGACATGAGGTTATATAACCAGAGATCCCACATAAAAGTGAGGAAAGCTTCCCACTGGGAAGTGTTCCTTCAGTTAAGACTAAAAGATAAATAGATATTTGCTGGACAGAGAATAGAAGAGAACAGTATTTCGGGGAAAGGTTATAGCATGGACAAAGTGCTAAAGATCAAATGAACATGTAATACAGTAGACTCTGTTAACCAGAACTCAAGCAACTAGTAATATCTTAAGCAATTGGCAAAAAAATTTTTGCTTGAGAGTGCCTATTGCTTGAGTTCCAGTCAATGGAGGAGACTCTACTTACATTTCTCTGGCATCTCCCAATCCCCATGAGTACCAGTTAATTGAGAGTTTACTGTCTTTAGTACTCTGAAAGAAGTTCAGTGAGGCTACAGAACAGAAAGGGTGGAAGAAATGCAAGAAGTTGGGAATCAGGGAAGGTTATATATCAACTGATCAATACAAACGTTTTGAGCTCCTATAATGTGTAAGTCTCTGTGCCATTTCTTGTTATAGAGTTAGAAGAATATGAAACAATATTTCAATTTTACCTCCTTGGCCAACCTACAATCAATAGTCTGCTGACTCAGTGTACTGTAGGTCTACCCATGAACATTGTTCATTTTCCAAAAGGCTTTGGTATCCTAGGGATTTGTTCTTTCTGTGCAGTCACAACTTTTTGGAAGTAGTATGATTTTTTTTAATTTTTTGAGGTATGTTACCTAAGCATATGATAGTATTACTAACTCCATATTTCTCTGTAAAGCATTGAATGCATCCAAATAAGATACATTAGGTTTGGAGGTGGGGCTAGGTGCAGGCTATCAGAATTTATCAACATGCCACTATACTCATTATACAATAAAAAGAGCAAATAATTATCATTGTTATCTGGAATTTTCTAAAATAATCATCTCAGAAAATAAGTATAGAGCAGGTGAGCGTTCAAAGAATTCGTAATGTATTAGGCAAATGGACAAAACGCGTAAGAAAGTATTTCTTCACATTAGCAATGATGAATGCATAGAACAAGAGGGAATTCAAGTCACTGTATTGAAACAGCTCACTTCAAGTGTTGATAATGGTCAATAAGCAGTGTCAGCACCTCAGTTAAGCAACTATAACATTCCAGCCCATAGCAGGGAAATCTCCTGCAGGCTACAATAGTCAGGATGCTCACCTTTGCAAAGACAGAAAAATCCAACTCATCCAACTCAAATTGCTTAAGAAAATTGAAAAACAACTCACATTTCTGAAAACGGCAGGTTTTTTCCTGGCTTTATGCAAAAACTTAATTTAGGCCTCAGATGTTGTCATCGAGACCCAATATCCCTATCCTGACCCACTACTATTCCATTTACTTCTCAGGCTCCACCTAGTGCCAATGTGGCTGTCAGCAGCTCCAGACCACCAAAGCTTCCAAGATTCAAATTCAGAATAAAAAAGAGCTTTTCCTCCCAGTAACTTCTGAATTCACTTTAATGAAACCAGTTTGCACATCTTGAACTAATCACTGACTCTATAGAAGGGTGAAATTATACTGACTGGCTGGGCCTGGGTCATGTGCCCATATCTGGACCAATCCCTGCAGCTGTGAAAATTTAGCACTATGATAGGTCAGGGTCACAAGTTCCCCCTCTGGCATCAGGAGTGGTACCCCATCTGAAAAACAAGAACTAAAAGCAGAGATGGAAGAGTCCCTCAAAGGCAACTTCAGGTTATTTGGTCAGAGAAAAAGGAACTAGGCTCTGGTCAGGCAAAGACAGCAAATAATACACTAAAGCGGTATTTGGGCACAGCTTTTATAGGCCAAATTTGAACCAACAATTACCTGGAGGCACAATATTTGGCATTCACAGATGGAGGATGAGCCATTCATAGAGAGCAGCTGCCCTCCCTGGAAACTGCATTGCATCATTTCCTGGTGCTTAAAATCCACGAATGGCTCTGCACAAGTCCAAACTCATCAATGGGGCTTACAACGTGTTTGAGGACTTGACCTGTGTTTCTCTTATCATTCTAGTGATTCCTACTCTATGGTCTGCAATAATAAACTTCCTTTTCTTTGAAAGCACCACCATCTCTCCTACCTCCAGGCCTGTGCATACCCTGCTCCTCTGCCTGTCACACATCTGCCGTCCACTACTCTATCTCCTACAAATCCCTGACATACCCCTTTGCAGAAATAACTCTTACCCATCATTCCCCCTTAAAGAAGCCAATGCCTATGTCCACCTCTGCTGTGTTCTCCCACAGCAGCCAATACTTCTTCAGTAGCTCTGATCCCATTTTATACAAGCTATTTACATATTCTGAAGTTAAACAAAGCTCCAGAGAAAAGTATTAGGTGCTCAGAAAATATTCACAGATGGACGGAAGGATAAAAGTTAAAATATATACAGTAGACTTTCCATTAGGTGGCACTCAAGCAATGGGCAAATTTTTTTTGCCCATTGCTTGAGAGTGCCAATTGTTTGAGTGCCAGTTAATGGAGAGTCTACTTACATTTACCTGGCATCTACCAATCCCCATGGGTGCCGATTACCTGAGTCTACTGTATATAGTACTATGAAAACACACTGTCGAATATTTTTAGCCCCACTAACATATAGATATATACATATAACACTTATATATAAAGTATGTATTTCATATATTAGATATATACTGAAGATCTACTCTGTGCCTGACTATGGTTTGATGCACTGGAGATACGTCAGGGAATATAGATGAAAACAATGTGAACACAGACAATAAATATCGTAAGTAAGGAAGACATCTAACAAGTTAGAATGTAGTAAGTTCTTTGGGGAAAATCCAGCAAGATAAGGGAGTTGAGAAATGCAGGGTTGGAGGAATGCAATTTTCAACAGAGTGGGTAGAGTAGGTGTCATTGGTCAGGTGACACTGGAGCAAAGACAAGAGGGAGGGGAGGGGTGAGCCATGTGAATACCAGGTAACACAGTCAATACGGGCACTAATGTGAGAGTAGGCTTTGCTTAATACATGCCTGCTGAATTGACCTAAATCACAACCATCTCATTAGTGGGAAAAACAAAAACTACTCTCACTTAAATGCCAAAAGATATTTTTACCTATTTTAATTATTTAATATGGAAATACCACAGATATGCTAGAACTTTCTACCACAGTGAACTGACTTTAAAATTCCAGAGGCTTTTCCAATCAGCCAAAAACTTGAGAAAATAGGAAAAAGAATAAACAAAAACATTTTCAGCCAATGCGTATTGACTTAAAAATGTTCATTTGCATTCACTTTATTAATCTGAGATTTAATGGGCAGGCCTTAATTATTCAGAGAGGCAAATGCCTATTAAAATGTGGGAAAACATGTACTGGCTATGATGAGTTTCTTTTTATTACTGCTTTAATAACTGCAAACTTCAATGGGTACCAACAATTATATTACTATCAATGCCTATTTTATTCATTAGATGTTGAAAAACATCTAAGCAGTTAGCCTTGAATATTTTTTTACCCTTCGTAATGATAAGCTTTCTTATTTGCAATCTTCCCATCTGGTTTGCTTCAACAGAATGAAACAGAAAAGAATATAACAAATTTAATCATGTGAGCCATGTTTCTAAGACTGAGAAATACTGTACTAATGAGGAAACATTCAGGCCCGCACTCCCAAACCTCCTGTAACTAGAGACAGAAAAGCAGGGAAAGGCTCTCTGCTCTGAGAATAGAAGGAAGCAGAGATGGAAGAGAGTGCACACGGAGCTGCTGCTTTGGTTGCTGATGGCTTTCTAGTCCCTGTTTCCGTCTGTCCTGCGGCCTAACACCGCTGGGCTCAGGATCAGCATATTCCATAACAGATCCCCCACTATGGCTTAAGCGATCTGGGGAGAATTTCTATTGCTTCTACATAAGCACATTCATTAGTGTTGACTTGAATTCATCTGAGAATTTAATGAGAATGCCTTAATCAGGAACCTTAATGTGGCCCACCAATCACCAATGCTGACAGCAGAGAAGTGAGGACCAGACTGGTCAGGTGCAACGACTAAAAAATGAGCATATTACCAGGAGAATGTTTTCACAGTATCTTTCAAATCCAAATCATTACTCAACATTAACTCCGCACTTTTTAGAAATGGCATCAGCATAGCACTGTTAAATAATAATAACCCCTTGAAATTTGATACTCAAGGCACTGTGCTATTTAAACATCTTTTCCACATCTAACAAAAAAAAGCTTTTAACGTTCATAAATTTATACTATTTAGCATATTTTTATTTAGCAAATTTATGCTATTTATACTTTTTTTTTTAGTATTTGCCATACACAACCATTCTTCATTAGGTTTATTCTCATTGCATGGTGTAGTTTTCCTCTGTAGTGCCTATCACAACTACAATAAAAAATTCGTGTACAAGTCGTTTATGTCTCACCTGTCTCTTCTGCTAGACTGTTAATTCCATGTGGGCATACTAAGTATGTCTAAGGAAATAGCTGGCATAGAGTGGACTCCCCGGAAATTGTTAATCAATTACCTAATCCTGTTTCCCTCCTCATCCCCGTGTACTGAAGCTCAGAGAAGTTAGGGCACTTGCCATCACTCCTGGTATGTGAGAAGCAATGTTGAAACAGTTCTTCCCAGCGCTAAGAGGCATGCTCCATCCACTAACGCTTTCACTATCCCTGCAGAAATGTCCATGTGTCTTCTTTAATTCCATGAAATCCCACTTCGCAATGGCTGTAATATTTCAGTAGCCTTTCAAGGATATTGAACTTAACATTTTGGACAATAAAATCAGCATTATAAAATATTCACATTTTCTCACATCCAAAGTAAAATTACATTATGTTATTGCCTGAAGATATAGAGCAAGAAATGGATATAGTACAAACCACCTTTATTGCACAGGTTGTCTTCAAGCATCATTTTCAATCCTCCTTTAATGCAGAGATACTTAAAGAGATATTAAAACTAGTTTCTAAATATGCCTCAAAGCAAGGCTAATAGGTAGAAATAAATGAGGGTATTTTCCATCAAATTCCTATCTGCTAGACATTCTGCCTTCCCTCTCAATGTCGGTTATTTTAGGTTGGGTTTGGAGCCTGATGTGGCAGATAAAAGAAAATTAGAAAAATTGCAAGAATTAGGATGAAGTTAATGGTAGAAATAAAAGAAATAGAGAGCAGAAATTTACAAATAAGGAAAGCATCCTAAAAGATCTTACCTGATACGCCTGTGTTCAAAAACTGGCAACCTACAGAACAGGCAGAAATCTGATTTGGACTAGCACATTCTGATTTTTAAATCAAGTCTAAACCTAATATCTACACATAGATGATTTGACATAAAATTTTGGACTTCTTCCTTACGTTGAAAAGTTCTGAGTTGTCTGCAGATGGGATTCACGCTCTTCGATTTGCCCTTTTCCCTAATCCTCCTTTTTTCCAGACTTCACTTATTGATAAAACTAGTATGTATAACCTGATTTTGCACCCGCTGGTCTAAATCAACAACTCTCTTCCCATATTTGCAAAACTCCAGCCATGATTTCTCCAGTGAGGGTGTGAGTGCCAAGCTTCTCCACCTGCTCAGGACACTGCCAAAGAGGCCCATTTCTCTCTCACCCCATCCGGTACTGATTTGTGAGCTACATGACCGGGGGATAGTAAGCTCCTAGAAGAACAGAAGCCCAGAACTCAGAGCATATAAATAGGATGTGAATCCTACTGTGTCACAGACTCCACTGGGAGGCCTGCTGAAAAGACACTGGGATACCTCACTCACAGATTCCCCAACTAGCACATGGGTGCCTCTGGTGTCTCACTCACACACACCCTCACCGTGTGGCCAGTTCCCTGTGCATGCTCCCAACAACGACAAATTAAGCACTGGCAGATGGCTAGTGAGCACATGCAAAAAAATTGATCTGAATCTGCAGGCCAGGAAGAGACCGCACACTCAAGCTTTTAGCACCACCCTTGGGAAGACAAGAGGGAAGCTGTCATCACTCAAATTGGTGCACTGAAGGATCAAGACAAGGGCTGATGGAGGTATTTCTCTCACAGAGTAAGTCAGTAAGGACTGGAAAAGGTGACTGCTATTTCAAACATGAAGACAGCAATGCAAGGAACATGAAAAATTAATGAAAGATGACACCACCAAAGGATCTCAATAATCTTCCAGTAACTGATTCTAAAGACATGGAGATATGCAATTTACACAATAAAGAATTCAAAATAGCAGGTTTAAGGAAGCCCAATTAATTACAAGAAAACATAGGAAGACAATTCAATAAAATTAGGAAAGCAATATGTGAACAAAATAAAGAGTTTTTAAAAAGAGACAAAAACCATTTAAAAAACAAACTCTGGAGCTGAAGAATACAAAAGTGCAATACAGAGAGCATCAACAGCTGATTAGCTGAATCAGAAGAAGGAATCTATGAAGTAAAGGAAGAACATCTGAAATTACCCAGTCATAAAAGAACAAAGAAGAAAATTAAAAACAGTAAGAAAAGCTTATGTGAACTATAAGATATTGTCAAGAAAAGCAATAAGCAAATTACTGGAGTACCAGAAAAAGAAAAAGGAGAAAAGGAGCATAAAGCTTATTTACAAAATAAATAACTTCCCAAATCTGGAAAGAAACCAGACATCCAAGTTTGTGAAGCTCATAGGTCTCCAAACAAATTTAAATCAAAAAGATCTCTTCTCCAAGACACATTATAATAAAACTGTCAAAAATCAAAGACAAAGAGAGAATCTTAAAAGCAGTTAAAAAGAAACAAAACAGTTTTTCACTTACAAGGGAACTCCCATAAGGTTATAAGCAGATTTCTCAGCAGAAATAAGACAGGCTAGGAGAGAGCTGGATGATATATTCAGAATTCTGAAAGAGAAAACCTGCCAAACAAGAATACTTTACCCGGCAAAATCATCCCTGAGAAATAAAGGACAGATAAACATATTCCCAGACAAAAGCTAAGGAAGTTTATCACCACTACATCTGCCTTACAAAAAATGCTGAAAGTTCTTTAAGCTGAAATAAAAGGACACTAATTAGTGACATGAAAACACATGAAACGATAACACACTGGTGAAGTTAACTATATAATCAAATTCAGAACACTTTAATACTGTAATATGACACTGTATTAAAAACTCAACTCTAGTAACATAGTTAAACACGGAAGTATTAAAATAACTATAGATACATTAATTTGTCAATGAATGCCCAATATAAAAAGAGGTAAATTATGACATCAAAACATAAAATGGCAGAGTAAAAGGGTAGAGTTTTGTATGCCAAGTTTTTATCAACATAAAATACACTATTATATCTATAAGATGTTTTATGTGTGCCTTGTGGTAATCACAAAAAGAAAAACCTACAGTAGATACACAAAGACAAAATGAAGGGAATCAAAGCATAGCACTTTAGGGTAGTATCAATAAACAAGGAAAAGCAGCAAAAGAAGAAGAAAGAAGAAAACTACAAAGCAGGCAGAAAACAGGCTCCATTAGGAACTTCTTATCTATCAATAATTACTCTAAATGCAAATGGGTTAAATTCCACAACCAAAAGGCACTGAAAGACTGAATGGATTTAAAAAAAAAAAAAAAAAAAACAAAAAAAACACCTGACTACATGCTGCCTATGAAAGATTCATGTCAGCTTTTAGTATCAAGGTGAAGGAACGGAAAAAGATGTTACATGCAAGTGAAAACCAAAAAAGATCAGGGGTAGCTATATATCAGACAAAATAGACTTTAACTCAAAAGCTATAAGAGACAAAAAGATCATATATAATGATAAAGGGGTCAATTCATTAAAGAATATAACAATTATAAATATATATGCACCCAAAATAGAATAACGAAATATACTAATACTAACCGATCTCAAGGGATAGACAACAATACAATAATAGAAGAGGCAGACCTTTTAATACCCCACTTACAACAATAAAAAACATCATTCAGGCAGAAAAATCGACATTGGACGACATAACAGACATATACAGACAATTTCATACAAAAGCAGAATATACAAGTATTGCTTGGCCATGGAAGGGAATGGGGCCTTGCCATCTGCAGTGGCATGGATGAACCTAGAGGATACTGTGCTAACTGGAGCATTTCAGACAAAGACAGATGCAGTGTGATTTCACTTATATGTGGAATCAAAAGAACAAAATGAACAAACAAAAGAGAAACAAACTCATTAAAACAGAAAACATTTTGATGGTTTCCAGATGGGAGTGGGTTTGAGGGTGAGTGGGAAAGGGGAGGGGATTAAGAAGTACAAATTGGTTGATACACAGTAGTCATGAGGATGTAGGGTACAGCATACGGAATATAGTCAATAATATTATAATAACTATGTATGTTGTCAGATGGGTGCTAGATTTATTGGGGTGATAGATGGGAGGGGGTTGGGGGACAAGATAAAAAAGATAAAGGGATTAAGAAGTACAAATTGGTAGTTACAAAATAGTCATCGGGATGAAAAGTAAAGCACAGGGAATATCGTCAAAAACATGGTAATAACTATACATAGTGACAGATGGGTACTAGACTAGTCAGGGGAATCACTTCTCAAGTTAATAAATGTCTAACCACTATGCTGTACACCTAAACTTAATATAAGATAATACCGAATGCAAAAATAAATAAAATGTAGAAAAAAATACAGAGAGAAATTGTGGTTTCCTACAGCCAATACAGTCTTCTGAGATTCTGCCCCATAGGGTCCTCCATATTTTAAGGTATCCCAAAGGCCAGAATTTTCCTAAAGTCATCACTGCCATGGGCATGGTCTGAGTATGAGGACTGATCTGATGCCTTAATTGTCTTCCTAAAGATCTCAGTGGCATCATGAGCTGGAGGGATAGTACTTGCTATTCAAAGAAAAATTTACTTTAAATTCACAGAATTTTACTGTGATAGAACAGAATCATGTCTTGATCTATCTCTAGTCTTTTGGGTCTTGACATCCCAGGAATTATTAAAGCATTTATAATTTGCCTCAAATTATTTGTTTCTGAAATATAAGGGGAAATATCCCAGCCACGCTATACCTAGCTCAGGATCACACAGCTTTGGATGCCTATTTTCCCTAAGGATTTCTACATATCACCGGAGGCATTTTTCTCAGCTCAGCTCACATATATGCAAAAAAAAACAAAAACAAAAAAAATCAGGGAGAGAGAAAAATAAAGGAAATCATTTACTTATATTATACTTTCAAGTGTTGTAATTACCTTTACTCTGAATTTATTCATCTAAGAAAGTCAAAGATAATATAAGCCCTAAACCCACTGTATAAAAATCAGAGCCACAGGTTCTCTAATAAGGCATAAAAGCCTATTTAACAGTTCAATTTTTCATAGCATATCTGAAGCATCTGTTTTAAATACAGCAGTATGCTACCTGCTATGGGGCACACGGCATTTAAATCATTGTATCTTTTCAGGACGGTGGCTCCTAATTGTCAGGGGACAGAGCGGGGTGGTGTTTAATGATTAAGTTTATCTAAATCAAAGCATAACCTATGTGATATGTTCTCATACTTGAAGCTCCCATGAAATCAGTCCAAAAATATTTCACGTGATCCTGTTGAGAGTCTATTTGCCCGACAGTTGGGATTTTTCATTTCAGACAAAACAAACATTACCAAAACCCCACTGAAGATACTAGAAGTGGACCCGGACTTGACTTTGGAAGTAAAAGGCCTGCTTCTTCCTCAGGGTTGACTACCCCAGGAAATGGCACCCATCCCTCAGTTGTCCAAGCTCCAAAGCCAAGAATCACCCTTGTTTCCCTTTTTATCTTCAACTCTCACATCCAATCCTTCAGCAAGCCCTCAGGTCTTGCTCCAAAATAATCCCAAATCAGCCCTCTCTCCTTATCCCACCAATTTCAACCGCAGTGTGAACTACCGTTGTCGTTGTCGTTGTCGTTTAACAGGTTTACTACAAAAGCTTCCTTACTCGTCTCAGGTTTCCATCCTTTCCCCCACCACAATCTCAACAAAGTAGTCGATGCAACCTTTTAAAACTGAGTTGGCTGCCGTTTTTGATAACTACAATTTTAAGAACATAGCCATTTGTTTAAGTGTTGTCCTACAACGGAGAACATGGCCCACAAAGCCTAATACACTTCGTACCCAACTCCTGACAGAGTCTACTGACCTCTCTTCTAAAATAAATCATATCAGGTCATACCTCCTTCCAAGAAGAGCTCAGTAGTTCCTCTTTACACTTGGAAGAAAATTCAAATTTCTTCCTTTAGCCTACAAAACCCAAAATGCTCGTAATACGCATATGGGAGGCACACTGGTTCATCCACTTCGATCTCTTTCCCATGTCAGAGGAGCCACACTGAAACAGGGAGAAATGCACACCTCAAAACTCATTAATAAGGTATTGGGGGAATTGCTTAGATGAGGTGGACACCCCACAGTCATCAGAATCACACAGATTAGGGTTTAATTCCCAGCTTCAACTCTTACTTGTTGGATTTTGTTCTGCAAACACCAAACTGGAAGAATACTATTTCTCTCAGAGAGTGCGAGCTAGGATTAAATGCGATAGTTTACGTAAGTACTGATGTTAGGTCTGTGATCCTGTCCTTTCCCAGACCAAACTGAACACTCAGCTTTTTGACCTGTCCACCCCGCAGGTCCTGGATATTAGAAGTCCATGTGCTGCAGAAACAAAAATACATAAAAATGAGCTGCATTAAAAATTTTTAATGTATCAGATGTAAGTTTTTAATTTTCTTTTTTTGTTTCTTTAACTAACTGAACTATTTTCTTGGATAATATTTCCATTGATAATATCTATGTAACCTTACAATACATGGAAACAGGATTATTTTTGCAACACCCTATGTAGAAATGCATATTAGTTTAGTTTATCCTGAATGATTAGTCAAAAAATAGAGGCTGGAAGGAAACACTTGAAGTTTGTGAACTTGCTTCTGGTTCAGGTTATTTTAAGACAGGATTACAGAAATGCCGTCAGCTGTCTTTGGCTTACCCCGTAAAGTCACATGGTGCCATCACTTTATAAGAAGCAGACCTTGAGACAGGATTTGAGTGCAAGTAATTTATTTGGGACAGAATCCTAGAAAATACCACTGGGAAAGTAGAGAATAAGATAGGGAAAGAAAAACAGTCAATAAAGGGCAAGTTACTATCGGAGTACCTAGAGCTTATTTCATGGGGAAACTCAGAGAGCCAGGGTACCCCCTGAGGGGTGAGGGAAGCAAGGCATTTACAAACTAACTCCAATAAGTCACTGGGTGATGGCTGTTCTCAGGGGACATTAATTCTCTGCCACCCGTACACAGCATGTCACACAGGCAATCGGAATCACCAGGCCTGGTTGGGTGCACGGGACCCCCTACTCCAGTGCAATGCTGAGGTCAAAGTTCAGAAAGGAGATGGGGACAATGTTAGGACTGATTCACTCATCCAGTATTGATTGATGGTCAATCAATCCGTAAGACAGAGGACACAGTCATGAACGAAACGCTTACAGTCCTTGCTTCTCTTTCCTGCCCTAGGCTCCTCTGTACTCCCTACCCCTCAGCAAGCCAGGCGCCCTCACAAGTGCAGGCTGATGACTTTCTCTCCTAAAAGATAGCTTTCCTTCTAGGCCCACTTATCACTCAGCAAACTGTATCCCTGTAAAATTTTTTCATAGATGTCTACTACAGTGTATCAAGGTGTATCATAATTGGTCCTTTCATGTCTGTCTGCCCCTGCCAGACTCCGTGCTCCATGGGAGCGTACACACTATAAGCACCCAGCACAAAGTAGATCCTCAATAAATAATTAATTGACATGAAAAAGAGAAAACTGCAAGAAGAACAAATCAAATCAGAATGATGGCATTTTGAACAACAGAGTAGAACATATTTATAAACATGGAAATAGGTCCATGAATATTATCTCAAATATACACATCTACACAGAAAAGGTCTGGACAAATACTATACAACCACATTTTAACAACGAACTCTGTCTTTGGTTTATCTGTATTTTCTCATTTCACTGCTATGAAGCCATATTGCCTACACAACTTAAAATTTAAATTGATCTTTGAGAAAAATGCAAGGCTCATTGATGGAAAATCAGGGGCAGGCCAATTATAGCTAGCAGATTTCGAGGTCAAATAGAGAGTCCAGTGGGTAACAAAGCAGGCAGGATCCCGGCTTGAGGTGACTTTGAAATTGAGGCTGCTGCTGCCACTGAAGGGAACCTTCATCATGGTTCTCAGAGTGGGACCACGTAGGGGTGGGCACATTAGGTCAGGGGCGTGGTGAGGGAACCGGGCCAGAGCGGGCAGGAGAAGGGTGGGATTGGAGATGAGGATGCAGATCCTCACTGCCTCCTGACCCCGGTTTCCTGGACTTATCACTCTCGTAAGCAGCCCCAGCTTTACAAGCTGAGTTACAGATCCCCTGCAGAGCACTGAACAAGGCATAGAAGGCAAAATGACTCAACGTCTGATGACCCATTTCTCCATATCTTAAAATACTAGAACATCCAATTAGAAAGATTAGGAAGTGATCTTCTCCAAACACCCAATTTTACAGATGGGACTATCAAACATCAAAGAAGAACATTTTAATCCCGATGTCATTATTTCAATGAATGTGGCAACTTGGATAGATTTGGGGGGAGCTGCTAGAAGTGATATTTGAGGACTCAGAGGCCACAGTCAGGCTCAACTACAAAGAAATTTGCGGTTGATTAGTCAGGTCTGCCATGGCAATGGCTATGGAAGAGGTGCCCACGTGCCATTCTGTCCTTCAGGCCTTAGCACTGGCAGGATAATCCAGCATTTATGATAGGAGCCATATATGGAAGGAAGGTGATGTAACACTGAAGACAAGTTTTCTAATTGTGTAAGAAAAATGACCGTTTTAAAGATGAAATGATTTTCTCAAAGTAACTATAATGGAATAATGACTCAAATTCAAGTCTAACTCCGAAAGGCATGCTCTTGACCACTGTGCTATAGAGTCCTCCTTGTTGGCTGTCCCTCTGCCATTAGCTCCCATGCCACCCTCCCCTACCCCACCTCAGTTCTGACAGCTCTTCTACAATAGCCTCGAGACTCTGACTGCAAGTTCAATAGCTAGCGCTGTCGCCTTGGACAGAAAGACATGACGTCTCAAGACAACCTTCTCTTTCAGGTCCAAAGCTTGCCATTTCCTAAACCTTCACCACGGAACCTCTTTTATATGTCATTTGACTCCAGTCCTTCCTTTCAACCTTCTTGATTTATTCCAATGCAAAAGGATGACTCACAAGTTACACAAAGACAAACCCAGCTGTATGCCAGAGATAATTATTTCAGGGTAATTAAAAGTGAGCTCTGGGCTGCCAAATTAAACACCAAAACATGATTCTGCACTTTCTCTCTTATCTGCCTCGTCCATTCTCCGTCTATCAAAAAACTGGTGGCTGGCGTAGGGACTCCCCGGCTCTAATGCACTCACCACTGCTGTTCGCCAGCCTCATTAGGGATCATCTCCACGTGGGAACCTTCCCACAGCTCACGGGAAAAACTCCGGTCTGAAATCACAAGGCTCCAAGGTGACCACTTATGCCACTTGCCGTGGGCGGGCTCCCCGAAAGCTGTCCCACATCTAGAACCAACCAGAATGGCAGAGAAGCAGTGAGGAAAGAGGGAAGCAGAGAGATGGAGGGAAGGGAGGAGCTGGGCCTCGGTAGGGCTGCCCCTCCTCCCTAACCCCTTGCATTCGCTCTGTACCTCCTAGAGAGTTCCTTTCTAACTTGGGTCAGGTTCCCTCCAGCAGAGATTCAGATGAAGATTCTCGTGCATGTGCTTTACTGAAAGAGCACTCTCAGGAGAAACCTAGAGGGATGTGAGGGAGGTGAGACAGGGCAGGAGATAAAGCTAGCTAACATGTACTCTCAGGAAAGATCTGTCTGATCTCACCAGGAGCTCAGAAACATAAACTGTACCACAGAGTTGGAACTACCCAGAGGCAAGGCGACTGGGCTATTATATACCTCATCAGGCCATCCCCGTGTGGAATTATGGAGGGTGGCAGTATACGTCTTCTGGCTTGGGGGTCCCATCAGCCAAGGATAATCTCAAGAAAGAAGTGCAGGTGTGAGCCATTAGCAGCCAACATCCACAGCAGCTGGGAGAGGGGTGCCCTGGTGAGGTAAAGGGGATCTGGATGGGGTGCTAATAGCACCTGCTAAACTCATACTGTTTTATGGTGTTTTGACACAGAACATTCAACCTGCAAGTGATCTCAAATAGGGGGTCCTGAACCTCAAGTCTGTGGCTCCCAAAATATCCATGGTTCACTTCAGGGATTGTGTGCTGCTACTGCAATTGTGTGCAAAATGTGCACGTGTGAAACGGACAGGGAACGAAGAACCCAGCTGCATCTGACTCTCTTGGGGTCAGAAGTTCCGGTGACTTTCCCAGAGCCAAGGGCAGCTCTAATTCAGCCCCCTCTTTGAAGCCTCCCCTGACCAATCCTGGTAAAGGTGAGCTGCTCCCTTTCTATCAGGTGCATACCTCAGAGGCACAGCTGGGGACATGGGAGGGGGACAAGATGCGCCTTTACATCTTCCAAAGGTAGTAACTTCGTTAATAACTTGAAGATGGTGATGATGATGATTAAAGCTAAGTTTATGAGTACTAATTACACGCCGGTCATTCTTCCATACTTTTGAGTGTGTCATCTCATTGAGTTTCCAAAACTACCCTTTGAAGTAGGAACTATTGTCCTATTTCTCACATAAGAAAACTGGAACACTGAGAAATTGAGTAACTTGCCCAACTTCTGAGAGTTAGGAAGTAGTAGTAGGGCCAAGATCTGAACCCAGGCAGTCTGACTCCAGAGCTGCAAAGAAGGTGGAGAAAGCCACGTGAACTACATGACCGAAGCATGGGGACTCAGCCCGTGAGGCAGGAGAGAACATACTCAGGGCCAGTGGCTTTTTAAGGCCCTTGTCTCCCCGTTACCAACGGCATAGGCCACGCCCCCCCAGGACACAGTAAGTGCTCAGGAAACATTGGTTATCTCTGTGAACAAATTAACTGGTTAAAAGAGGTAAGGCGAGTGTAAAAGTGCCTAGCTCAGTTCCTACACGTATGCACAGAAATGGTCGTTTTCTCTGCATTAGAAGAATTTGTTTTCATTCCCCTTTCCTCCAGATACCTGAGAGTGTCTCAGAAACTGGTGCTATATACAAATGTCACTGAATAGAACTAAACAGGCGTCACAAGAGGGAAGACTAAAAAAGAAAAATGAAAGAGTAGGGAAGTAATAAGGTTGGAAAGAAGAAAAGCAAGAAAAAATCAAATAAAACAGAGGACAGAGGGGAATGAAGAAGGCCAGCTTCTACCTCTGGGGGTACACCCAGCTCTTGCAGGCGGCAGAGGCCTGGGCTGCGCGCACCTGCAGTGCGTCCCCTGAAAGAGTCCTCCCGAGCTCACATCTGTAATTGGACTCTCCCGGGCAACTCCAGCTCTGACGGGGAAACGCCCGCCTGAATGGCAAAGACACTGAATGAGAATGCATATTCATCTGTCCCTTCTCGCAGCCAGTCCCCCAACCCCCTGCTTCTCCATGTTTTTTTTGTTCCATAGCAGATTTTCTCGCCCTGCATCAATCGTCTTTTAACGCCACAGCACCACCTACTGTCCCCGGACGCAGATGGGTGAGGTAGACCTCAGCTTGGGCCTGAGGGAGATTTCAGCAGCACCAGCAAGCATGCTGGAAGGGACCATTTATCAGTCCTGTGACAAGCCTGGCTGAGGTGAAATGGCCACTCAGCATTTCACACTGCAGGCTCTCTCCTCTCCCCTATCCAATGCTGAGCTTTTCCTCCACCAAAAAAAGCATTTTCTCACAAGAGCAAATGCCTAATTCAAAGAGAAGGAAAGTCTCCCAGGAAATTAGGCATAGTGCTGGACCAGCCATGGAGTTGCTTACACTTTTACTGGGATGATTTGTGGTTAAAGGGGACAGGGGGGAAATGCTCAAGAGAGCTAGTTATGCTGGGAAGTGGCCCAGGAGGCTGAAGTGTCCCTCTGTTGAAGACCATACAGACAAAGACTGCCACCATTGAGAGACTGCATTTGGCTTACAGACCTAAAATCGTATCAGTCGTTACAGAATGCATTATCTGGATGCATGGAACTTGCTGAGCAGGAAAAGTCCATCTCTCTTCAGTTACCTCCGCCAGGTTTATTCTCTTCACAGGCAGCTGCCCACGTACGTGTGTAAAGCACACGTCCACGACCACATCTGCCAGGACCTCCACGCCAGCCATGGAAATAACAATCATGCCTATTATTCTCCCACTTTCTCCATTCTTCTGTGTGATGCTGGCCTGGGAGTCTGCAAGCTGTTTCCCAGGTACCCTTGTTAACTGACTCCCAGCTAGGTTCTGCAGTGAAGGGACTGGGGACGGGGGGCAGCCCCTGACGGCCTTACTTCAAGAGCGTCAGAGAGCTCCTGTCTTTCAGAATTCAGGACATCAGCCCCACAATAGCCCCACTCTGAGCCCCACCACCACCAGTGGGCAGAGTACCAGACACATGGCAAGCCCTGAACCTAAGCACCCACCCCTGTGGCAACCCCTCACCCTCGACCTTGTTCACCTACTGGTTGGTACCATCACTTTTTCCCTCGAGTGATGGCAGCTTCCTGCAGTTACCACTCTGTGCCACCTCAGTGTCCCTTTTTCCTCTCTTTCAGGCTTCTAACACCGTGTAACCAATTCCCTGGGTTGTATGCCCTCAGTCTGAGATAGCTGGGGTGCCTCTGGTTTCCTAGCTGACATAGTAAATGTTGGGCACAGACAGCCATGTGAATGAGGGGGTAAATGGTCTTTGAGAAACCAAGAACTGGTTCACGAGCCCTGCCCACTTTTTCAAGATGGTTTCAACATCAGTTAAGAACAGGCACCTGGGAGTCAGACAGACTTGGACTTACACCCTGGTTCTGCCACTTACTATAATATTTGCAGAGCCTTACACAAGGTCTGTAAACAATCTGGCCTCAGTTTTCTCATCTGTAAGATGGGAAATCATGGTACCTAACCCACAGAACTTGCAGAGGGATCAAATGGTGTATGATTCATGACCGAAGTGCTATGTGCAGAATCTTGCATATAATTAGCCTCCAGTAAAAATTTTCCATTACTGTTTTTATTATTTTTTTCATCGCCATCACCATCAAGTTTCCTAATGAGGAAGACTTGAGAAAGATTCTGGGTTGATTCAGGAAAATTACCACCCCAAACCCTCTAGGAATGTCTGAACTGATAGCAACGAGATGAAATTCTAACTAAGAGAAGTTTCAGCCAGGAGATCTATTACTATAATGGAGGAGGCAACAGCATGAGCAATAATAATAGCTGCATTTAACTGCTGCCCAATCTAAGCTAAATGCTCTACATGCATTGACTCATTTAATTTGTACAACTACCTTATATGGTATTACTGGCTCCATTATACAGATAAAGAAACTAAGTGTCAAGAAGTTAAAAAAAAAATAAATCACAGCAGTAAGCAGTGAGGCCAAGCCTGGACCCACGTCTAGCTGAATGGTTCCAAAACCCATGCTCTTCACCATTAAACTGTAGAAGGATCGATACACGGTCACAAGCTAGGAGAGATCCAAGAATGAAGCAGAAAGGGATGTATGGAAGCAATGTGCAGGAAACAAAGGTAATAAACACAGAACATGCTCAAGACATTTCCTTTTTGTACATCTCGGGACAGAGATGTGACATGAGGCCAGGCAGCAGTAATGTCTCAGGAAATACCAAATCGGTTAGGTATTAGACTCAAAAGGCCTTCAGCCCCTAGAGTCTTCTCAGGCTCTTCAACTTTGAAGAAGTGTAAGGTAAGGAAGACCACTAGAAAAATCAGCTCCCATGAGGCCGTCCCAATGAGGCACCCGATAGCCAATTCCACACAGACCCCCAATCAGCAACTCCAGCACTGAAAGCAGGTGCTCAGTCCTCTGCACAGAGAAAATTGCAGCCTTGTGCCATCTGCACGAGAAAGCATGTTGTAATGAGCCCACACCAATTGTTGGGCTAAGTGCATGTGTGTTAGAGATTCGCTCTTAGTCTACACAAAAGAAAATAATTGATCATTGCTAATAAAGTAAGTAAGCACTTCCGTATCATAATTGACTCAGCCAGGCTCAGTTCAGTGGGGCCCATCAGCAGCTTTGTAATGAGAATGAAAAGTTGGAAAGGCCTCTAGAACAACAGAGCAGCTGGGAAAAGGTCCCCCAGAACTTGGGCTATGCCAGAAATCCGGGCACAGCAAAATAGAGTTCACAAGACAGGCTAAGAACAACTTGGTTGTTTGCCTACATTTGCTGGGAGGAATAGTTTGCAAAATGCTCACTACATAATCACTGCGAAAGAAGCCTCCCACCCACAATCCCCTGTGCACACCCACCAGCTTAATGGAAAGGACTTTAAAGCCCCAGAGGACAACAGGGCAACAAGAGGGAAGCAGCCCGACCCCTGAACGCAAGAACAAAAGATGGCCACCGACCAGGAACCTCAGAGCAGAACTTTGACGATGCAGCAGTTAACGTAAGTAACCTAACCTGGCAGGTATCCCTGACAGAGGCACTCCCACCCCTGAATGCTTCTCCTCTGGAACCTTTCTGAAGGTCACAAAAGGAACAAAGAGAAACAGCAGGGTGGGTCTGGGAGACTCCTGAGGTTCCCCTCGGTGAGCATGTAGGGTCAGAAGTGGTGACCACCGATTAGCAACAAAACAAGCCACTGCTCTGGAATGATAGAGAGCCGGACGCTTTCAATTCAATAACTTGCCATTTTGAGAGCACTCTGAGGAGAAATATGTCTCGCTTGACCTGTCCGTCGCTCCTTTTTATTAATAATGGTGTTTGTGCTTTGACTGCTGTCTTCCCGAGAATCGGAAGACACACTGACATGATTTGGTAGCATTTCAAGGTCAGCGACATCTCAACAGTGGGTTACAAACATTAAAAAAAAAGAATACTCTAGTTGACAAGTAGCAACGGCCTAAGAACAAGAAGGAGGATATTGCTCACGTGACATTTTATCACAACGTATTTCCCAATGCACACTGCACTTATTGAGGGTGATGCCCAAGGCGCAAGGTGGTACAAAAGAGTTCTCTCATTTCTGTAAGCAAATATTTATTTTTCGGAGCCACCTTATTGTAAGCATATTATAGGCATAGATGCTAGCTGCTATGACAAGACAAATGAGCTTCAAAGTTCAGGCCTGAACACAACCAGTGTTCTCTCACGTCCGCTCAGGTAACAGTCTGCGGAGGGCACTCCCGATGGGCGGCCTGCTTTCAAAGGCCTGGTGAAAGTTAGGAAACCAAACTACCTCCATCTGCGGCCCTGTCACCCTCTAAGTTCTGCTCCAGCTGGCAAAAACAATAAAGATACGGCTAATGTATACACACTTCTTACAATTCTGGGCCCAGAGTGAACCTCACTTCCACTTGCCCTTCACTGGGGCGATCTAGCCTCTGGGCCACATGCTAGAAAGAAGGGAGGCTGGGAAATCTGGTCCCTGGTGGAAGAACTCCCCAGAATCGATTTTGTACCATGCGAAGACTGATCCAAGTATTTGTGGATAGCTAGGTGGGCCTGGATTTCCACTCCTACAAATGTAAAAATTATTTACTTTTAAATAAAAAATAAGTAATGAGTCAATGTAAAGAAAAAATTATAGGGGGTTCCCTGGTGGTATAATGGCTAGGCTTTGGCGCTCTCAACGGCACAGCCTGGGTTCAATTCCCAGCCAGGGAACTATCCCCTCACACATAAAAAAAAAAAAAAAAAAAGAAAAGAAAAAAGAAAAAATTACATAAATAATAGTACAAATGATATGAAATGAACCACAATTTTGAGAGTGAATGAAATTTAGAAAACTCTAGACTAGAGAACCGTGCAAAACTATTATAAACCTGACCTGCCTTCCTGCTATTAATAGAGGTGGCATATTTTCCCTTTCCATCTGCTCCCCTTTTTAGAACAAACTCTATGTTTTAATAAAATATTTGAGAACAGTATTACAGATAAGTTATTGGTGGTGCAATTATCCACTGGACCCTACTAGCAACAGGTAGCAGTGGGATTCCCTCTCAAATACAGCATTTACTTGGCTATAAGTCTAGGTGGGGGGCGGGGGGGGGGGGACATGGGCACAGATAATCTTCAAACATGTCAAGTCCAGACCCAGGGGCACACATAAGAAAGGCCTTACAATATAGTTGTGTGTTTCTTTTTAACATTTATTCATGCAGAAGAACTTATTATTGGTTTCCTCTCTATCAAGTACATTCGTCTCCATCATTTTTGTTAACACGTCTTCATTTCTTACTCTTCCCTCTCTTTGCTTTGGAAAATTGGCAGTTTCTTTGAGGGCTATATGTTTTGCTTCTTCCCTCAGTGTCTTGAGCAGAAATTGCACATTTCAGACAACTGTATTTACTGAATGTATTTGTCAGCTTTTGAAGCAATGTAGCTGTGCAATAAAAAGGCCTTAAATTCAGTGGCACCTGAAAATAAGCATTTATTTCTCACTGATGGGCTGCAAGTAGGCTGTGACTCTACTGAGTTTGGCTGGGCTTGACTGCATTCTGATCAGATCTACATGTTACAATATTGTCCTTGAGCCAGCTACCTGAAATATGTTCTTCTAATGCAAGAGGCCAGACCAAACCATGTAAGCACATTTAAAGTTCTGCCTATTCTCACATTCCATTAAAGACAGCAAGTCATATGACCATGCTCAACATTAGTAGAGTGAGGAAATACTCTCCTCCCACTCTAGGGAGGCACCAAAGTCACATGGCAAAGACTTTAGATAGATAGAGCATTCTCTTACTTAAAGGGAGTGAAGAGTTGGGGGGAAATAATAACCCAATCTACCTATCAGAGAAATTTTTATTTCCCAAGCACCCTGAGAAGACCCTGAACAGGCAGTCATCTGACCCAAGGGGCAATGCAATGAGAAGAAATGAGGATCTTTGAGAATTTGCTGTAAAGCCAACCAGTGACCCCACTTGGAAGCAACCCAGATTTAACTTTTCATGGACTATCTCCATTGGCATTTCATAAAACAGTTAGTATCAGATCACCTTAGAACTGAAGGTGACAGTAAAGCTCATTCATCCCAGTTCATTCACATTACATTGGGAAGATCTAGTCACACCGCTATGTTCAGAAAGGAGGTTGGAGAGTGTGGTTCCCTGGGGCCTTGTGATGACGAGGACGCCGAGGCCAAATCTAGGTTCATCATCTGGGTTTCCACAATACATTAACAATGCCTGAGGTTGCAAGAGGAACGGCAACATATGAACAATTACTTCATTTAAAGAAAAAAAACTATATAATTGTATAGGTAATTTGTGACTGTGGCCATAATCTTGAGGGTAACTAAAATTTAGAAAACTCTAGACCATCTGTTCCCAACCAATGGTCATGTACCTCCAGGTACATGTACTGGGCCATTCAGGGGTACATGAAAAATAATCAGTAATGGCCAAAAAAACAAGTAAAGTAAAAAAGATGTAAAACATTAGTTATGTAACAGTAAATGTTAAGTTTGAATCAGTTAATGGAGACATTTTAAAATTAGATCACATTAGCAAATGACTGGTGAGGGCGTGGCTATGAGCCCTCCCCGCAAACCGCTCTTCTACCAATCGTTACACAGTTTCAGAACAATCCATTTGCAACATTTCTAGAACTTCCCCAAACCTATAAATACCTTCATAGCCAGGCTGCTTGATCAGATTAGTTACTGACTGTGTAAAAATAAGTGCATTGTCTTTAGTCATGATTCTTTTCAAGTAGTTTTAAAT
>PVJL010003215.1:48540-165167 GCA_004026885.1 Lyroderma lyra
AGGAACTGCTCTGAAGAGCATATTAAATAAGGGTTTTCATGTGTAGGGGATGGTGACTGTCCTAAGCCTTTGTGTGCTGTGTGGGGAAATGTTACCCAACGGTAGCATGAAACCCTCTCTACTCATGTAACATTTAGGAACTAAACATCCCATGTATAAAAACAAAGAAATACATTATTTTCGGCACTTGTTTCCAACTGTTACTTCATACATGATGTCAGGAAAGAAAGACAATGAGAATGCAGTTGAGGCTTCCTACCGTATTGTTTATCACACAGCTAAATGTGGTAAAAACCACACCACAGCTGAAGATTTAATTTCTCCTTGTATTAAGGATGTCATTTTCTGCATGTTCGGGGACGAACGCGTCTGCAAAATCAATACCATATATTTTTCAAACAATACAATGTCTCAACGAGTTCAGGAAATGTCAGACAATGTTGAAGTTGTACTAGTAGAATTAGAAAAGGTAAATTCTTTTCCATCCAGGGTGATGAAAGTGTAGATGTTGCTGATTTATCTACTTTGCCCGTCATTGCAAGGTACCTGGTAGGAAATGAATGAGGAAAACCTGTTGCTTTGTTAGCCACTGACAGAGTGCACTCCACAGGCAAAGATATTTTTACTGCAATCAATGGTTATTTCATTGAAAAGGATGGAATATTACCCAGCTATGAAAAAAGATGAAATATTGCCATTTGCAACAAAATGGATGGACCTGGAGATCATCATGCTAAGTGAAATAAGCCAGACAGAAAAAACAAAGAACTGCATGATTTCACTCATATGCGGAATATAAAACTGAAAGCAACAAAGAAAAAAGAAATAACAAACAAACAAATAACCCATGGACACAATCAATAGTTTCATGTTTATTTGGGGACGAGTGAGTTAGGGAGGGGAGAAAGGGGAGGGGGTGGGAGAGGAGGGGGGGAAGCTAAATATAAGGCGATGGAAAGAGAAGTCACATTAGGTGGTGAACTTACTATACAACAAGGTGACAATGCACTGTAGAATTGTATGCCTGAAACCTATGTAATCCTTGCTAACAGATGTCACCCCAGTAAGTCTAACAATAAAAAAAATTTAAAAAAAAAGAAAAGGACATTAGTTGGTCAAATTGTTGTGGCATATGCACTGACAGAGGCAAACCTATGTCAGGTTGTCTCATAGGCCTACGTGGCCAAATTAAAGAAGTAGCTCCCCATGGACCATGGAGTCACTGCTGCATTCATAGACAAAGTCTTGCATCCAAGCCTCTTCCTAGTGAACTGAAAGATGTTCTTGATAAAAGTTGTAAATTTTATTAAGTCACAACCATGAAGCTCTGGATTGTTTAAAGCGCTGTGTGAAGAACTGAACAGCATTTATAGCACATTATTTTTGCATATGGAGATAAGGTGGCTGTCTCGTGGCAAAGTACTTAGATGGATGTTTGAACTTAGATATGAAGTCCAGGTATTTTTTAAAGAAACTCCAAAGTTTCAGGACAGTAATTGGCTTCCAAGTCTTGTATATTTATCATATATTTTCCTAGAAATAAACAAACTCAACTTGGGACTTCAAAACAGCTCAATCACTACATTCAAAGTAGCCAACGAAATGAAGTTAATAATTTAAAAAGTGGACTTTCGGAAAGCGCGTATTGAAAGAGGTCAGCCTGAAGTTTTGAAACGCAGCACAACTTCTTCTCTGAGAATGACTCGCATCTATCCCAAAACGTGAGAGAGAATGTTGTAAGTCACTTGGAAGGTCTGAAGTGTCCTTCTATAAGTACTTCCCTCAATGTGAAAAAGAAAACAACTGGATTGCAGATCTCTTCAGTGAAGAGTTCTTCAAAGAAGCTAAACTATCAATCAATGAAAAAAAGCAGTTAATTGAACTTTCAAGCAATTCTTCTTTAAATTGTGATTTTAAAAGAAAGCACCTTATTACCTTCTGGGTAGATGTCAGTGAGGAATACAAACAGCTCAGTGAGAAGGCACTCAAATACCTCTTGCCTTTTACTTTTTCTTCTCACACCTTCATAAAAACACAAGTACCGCAACAAGCTTGATGCAAATCAGGATTTAAGGCTGGATCTTGCATCTTTTGAGCCTGATTTCAAGAAACTAAGTGTATCAAAGCAAGCTCAACAATCTCACTAACAATGTTTCAATCAGCTAGTGATCTGCATAACAATTATTACAGACTTTTCAGGTAACACAAATAAATATTATTATTAATAATAAATTAAAAGTTTGTTAATTGATCATTATCAATATTTAACTGTTATGAATATTGTAAAATAATTGTCCTTTTAGTGTAGTAATTTTTCTTTCCTAATTTATTACCTCATCTCCACTATTTTACATAAAGATAGGGACTGAACAAAAGTGTCAGTATTTAAAAACAGCTGTTTTAAACACAAGGGGTACAATTTATAGAAATCGGTTTAAAAGGGAGGGGTACACAAGTGGAAAAAGATCAGGAACCCCTGCTCTAGACCAGAAACCCTCAAAATATTGGACCCAACCCTTTTGCCCAAGCACTAGATTTCATACACATGAAAATACTCAGGCCGCATTTTACTGTATTTTATTGTATTTCTATTTACTGGTTTACTTCATATCTTCTTCAACTAGAATGTAAGTTCTGTAAGCAAAAGACCCTATTTCCTTACTGATGTATCCACAAGAAACACGAGCACCTAATGCATAATAGGCATTTAGTAAATATTGTTGGATGAATGAATGAAAATGCCATTCTATAAACCAACCACTGTGAATGGAGAATGGAGTATTCTGGCGAAATGAATGGCATGTCCTTCCCAGGGGAATCAAGATCGATAGTACCACCAGAACAACATGAAATGGGCAGTGGGCTTCCAGCAGAAAAGCACAGTACAATTTATCAGAAGGGAGGAATGTAGGGCAGGCAGAAACCATAGCTATCTACCAGATCGCATTTATCCCAATTCTACACAAAACTTTGCAAATAGATGAGGCGGGGGGAGGGCTCAGAGATAGATGGAGTGGATTTTAAAGCTGTTGGATATATACTAACCAAGCTCACAGCCAACAGCCACTGTGAAAGTTATGTGAATTTGGTAGACACCCACACATAACCAAGAAATACACAAACACAAAATTTATCACAATGCCCAATAAAACCCGCGACCAGCCCTAGCACTCTGAATTAATGATCATCGGTGAGTGGCACGGCATTAGAAAAGCGAAAGGCATTTTGTGCAAAAGCAGGAGTCAAGAGAGAGGTGTTAAATCAAACCACAGCACCATGAAAAGGCAAAGTAGAGGTGGAAAGGATAATTCCTCAAAAAGTAACTTTCTGACGGAGAGAATGGATTGATAGCACTATCCGTTCTCTATAGGAACGTTCCAACAATGAATTTCCTTGTCATCATGATCTAATATTGGTTACCAGCTATTACTCTCATTCATCATATTCCACATCCACACCACAGTATAAACAGTATCAGAGATTTCTCCACTCGTATTTCTTGGAAGGGGTGGATTTTGTATTCAAGTGCAAACCAAAGTGTTCCAAATCTATCTAGGCTCATAAAAACTATCAATGACATGGTTTGGGGCGCATGGATGCCCGGTGGTGCTATAAAAGGCTGGTTTGCTGAAAGCCTCCCTCGTTATAGAAAATTTACGTATCCTTACAACCAGATTTAAATCAGGTTATTCCACACAAAATCAGATGGCTTCCACTCAGCATCTACGCTATCCCTTCACACTCCAAGATGACTCAACTCTGATCTCCCTCCTTTGATCCCTATAAATCGTAGCTGTCTTTTATTGAGTGCCTAATATTTTCTGCTAAACTTCACACATGTCTCAAACAATCACAATTGTTCCTTGAGTGGCATTATCATCACCATTTTAGACACAAACCACAGCTCAGTGCCATTGAGTTATTTGCATCAGAACCCACAACTAGGAGTTAAATGGCAGAATCAACCATTTAACTCTGATTTGCCTGATTTAAAGCCCGTTCTCTTTCCATTCTATCACATACCCTACCCTGCCAGTTACAAAGTTTATTACCTCTTTCAAGTGTTTGTTGGATTGAGTATTCCAACTGCGCCATTCTGAATCCAGCTTTCATCACCTCATGTCTACATCACCATAACCACATCCTGATTCATCCCCATAACCCCAATCTCTTCCAACTACAAAACCTCCTGCAATATTATTATTATCCTCATCTCTGGAAACTTAAATATCTCCCAAAGTCTTATCAGATCAAAAGCAGAAAATTCTGCTACTCTAACAGAAACTTCTATCCCTCTTAGACCTCTAGGCAAGCAAAGCTCTCTGTGCTGTGTCCCTGCTGACATCTATCAGAGAGCACTGTTCGTTATCTCTACTACATGAATATTCTCTCCCATATCCTTGTGACAGATAGAGACAGAGAGACATGGAGACACAGAGCTAGAGACAGAGATAGAGACATAAAGACAGAGCTAGAGATAGAGAGTGACAAAGAGAAAGAAAGAGATAGAGAGAGGGATAGAGATG
The DNA here is from genome assembly GCA_004026885.1 of Lyroderma lyra. Lineage (NCBI taxonomy): Eukaryota > Metazoa > Chordata > Mammalia > Chiroptera > Megadermatidae > Lyroderma > Lyroderma lyra. The sequence continues at coordinate 53,067 of PVJL010003215.1, forward strand.
GAGAGAAACACAGAGACAGAGACATGGAGATACAGAGACACAGACAGAGAGACATGTAGAGATACAGCGATATAAAAAGAGACTTAGAGATGGACAGAGAGATAAACAGAAACAAAGACAGAGAAACTGAGAAAGGGAAATACGAATAGACAGAGACAGAGAAACACTGACACACACACACACAGAGACCTTGGAAGAGAAGTAGAGGTTAACTGTAGATTCAGACCCACTCACCCTATACCTGGGTGCTGTGTGTATCCAGGTACCACTGATACTTTCAAAGCCATCTTTGATTGAGATCCCACTATCTTTCAGGAGTCTTACACGTTCTCAACGTAATCTTCACAATCATATTAGGAAATATGTACTGTTATTATCCCCACTTTATAAATGAAATACTAGAGGCTCTTACAGGTTGACTCGCTCAGCTCATAAAAGACAGAATAGTATTTCATCCCAGATGTATACAACACTCCAGATTGTGTATACCAGCAGTTCTCAATGGGTGATGAGTTCTCTACCCAGGAAAAACTGGCAATGTCTGGAGATAGTTTAGATTCACATGGGAGGTGAGGGAAGGATGTGGCACCCAGTGAGCAAAGGCCAAGGATGCTGCTGCTCAACATCCTGAGCTGCACAGGACAGCGCCCCACATCAGAGAACTGTGTGGTCTGCAGGTCAATAGCACAGGAGTTGAGAAACCTTGTTATAAACACACCACTTGATTCTAACACTCAGTTTGCCCTGATCTGCTACAGCCCACACCAGTCTCTCTCTCTCCCAAACATCTAAATCACCGGAAGTATTTGCTCATTAATTCAAAAAAACATTTACTGAAAGCCTTCTAATTAAGTAGGTGCTGGAAAAACATTGCTAAGATATGGTTCCTTATAGTCTATAATAGAAAAAGATGAGATCTGTGAACATATAGCTTCAAGTCAACATGCCAAGAGCCATGATAAAGATGTGTGCAAAGGACCATGGGAGCACAAACAAGGAACATTTAACTTGACAAGGCCATAATTCTTAATTCTTAATCCTGACACCTAAAGTTTTAAAAACTGAAGTGACTTCTACATAGTAAAGGAAACAATCGGCAAAATGCAAAGGCAACCTACGGAATGGGGAAATATATTTGCAAACCATATATCTGCTATGAAGTTAAGATCCAAAATACATAGGGAACTCATACAACTCAATAGCAAGACACAACCTGATTTTTAAAATCGGCAAAGGACCTGAATAGCCATGTTTCCAAAGAAGACATACAAATGGCCAATAGGTAAATGAGAAGGTGCTCAACATAACTAATCGTAAGGGAAATGCAAATCAAAACCACAAGGAAATACTACCTTACACTTGTGAAAATGGCTGTTATCAAAAAGGCAAGAGAAAAGTATTACCAAGGGTGTGTACTCTTGGTGGGGATATATATTGGTACAGCCAATATAAGAAATAGCACGGAGGTTTCTCAAAAATTAAAAAAAAAATAGAATTACCATATGATCCAGCAATTCTGGAATATTCCAAAGGAGATAAAATCAGTATCTCAAAAGAGCTATCTGCACCCTCATGTTCATTACAGCACAATTTACAGTTGCCAAAAAATGGAAGCAACCTAAGTATCAATTAACAGATAAATGGATAAAGAGAATTTTATATATATCCCACTTATATACATATAAAATATTTATATATATTGTATTTCTATATCTACATATATACCATATTTATACATCATGTTATTTATATGATAGTATTTAAATGTATATCATGAATACATACTGTATTTACATATATTATATATGAAATAGAATATTATTTAGACATTAAAAGAGAAGAAATTCCTGCCAATTGTGACAATATAGATGAACATTACAGACATTATTACAAATGAAATAAGCCGACATAGAAACACAAAATGCGTGCTCTCAGTTATATGTGGAATCTATAACGAAAAAGTGGCACTCATAGAATCAGAAAGTTGAACAGTTGTGGCCAGGGGCTGGGGATTGGGGGAAATGAATAGATATTGGTCAAGGGGTACAAATTTTCAGTTATAAGATAAGTTTGGGGAATCTAATATACAGCATGGTGACTATACTTAATACTACTGTCTTGTATACTTGAAATTTGCTAAGAGTAGATTTAGTGTTATCACCCTACCCCTACACACACACACACACACACACACACACACACACACACAAAACAGCAACTATGCGAGGGGTAGATACAGTAACTTAATTGTGAAAATTCACAAAGTACACATACAAGGAATGTCCGGAAAATAATCCAGCCATAAATGCCTCTATTTTTCATATTACATGGCTGGACACTTTCTGGACAGCCCTGGTACACACATTTGACGTTTAACTGGAAGATGTTCTTAAAAATACAGTCCATACTTGTCAATGGTCTATTCCTTCCATTCGTTCACCCCACCCTAACTGGCAAACTCTACAGTTTACTTCAATTCTGCTAATGGTTCCTATTCCTTCTCTCCCCTAACTATGTTGTAAGAGTAAGGCAGAAGTGTAGAAAGAGGAAATATTTAACATATATCCAAGTTCATTTTTAAGTTAGTGAAGGTTGGTGATTGTTATCAAAATACAATTAATATTCATCATGTCCTGATAACCCGCAATAAAAATGGTGAAATTTTACTTTACATTCTCTTAGATCTCCATTAATTGATCATATTCCAACTTCTACTCTTTCCTGATTTAATGTGAAACTCGAGAAAGTTGCTTGAATTTGATATATCTAAATCTCCCCCTGTGTAATGGCTATAATAATACCTAATATACCTTGTGCCAAGGTTAGGAGAATTCAATGACACAGTAGCTACAAAAGCTTGTTAATAAAGATAAAACTGTATGTGTAATAAAAGCTGAGTTCGACTTATCCTATAACATATTCCTCAGGACACTAGTCTCCTAAGATAATTTGAGGGGAAAAAATGGTTTCCGAAAACATGCTTGGAAAATGCTCTCTATGCCACCTTTCTCTAGGAGATTCCAAATGCATATAAAAGTATTAAAATCTTTGAGAGAATCTCAAGTTTCAAACAAAAAGGTCTTGTGATTAGAGCCTGAGACTAGGCTCAGGTCAGACTTCACTTTGATTCCTAGTGACGCTCATTTATTAGCTATGAATTTTAAGCAGGTTATATAACCTCTCTGACCCTCCATGTTCTCATCTACGAAACGAAAAGGACCTATTTCCTCCCTCATAAAACTGTTGACGAAATTCAGCAAAGTGATGGGTGTAAAGTACTTAGCGGAGTGTCAGGCAAGGGCACAAAGTGACGGTAGCAATGACTAATTTTGTCTTATTATAATTCTATTAACAGTAAATGCTGCCTAACTCAGCTTTTTTCATACTCTTTTGCCCACAAACGCTCTTTTCTCTTTGCTGTGAATGAACGTAGTTCCTGCGGGCACGTCTCTGGGACAGCCCTGTCTTCGGTAACTACACTGCCTGTGTGTGTCCCCTCTGTTTCTCCTTCCTTCGCGTCATAAATTCTTACCATTATTAGTCTTAAACCAACAACGAGACTGCTCCGCAGAGAAATGGCTCCTCTGCCTCAGGCGATAAGCAGATTCCTCCTGGAAATGGAAACATTTCCAACCGCCCAGGACGGAACGTGATCTGGTGCAGATGAGCGTTTTTGAGAACCAGACTACTAGGGGACGGGGGCGGGCATGATCACAGGAGGAAGTGTCAAGCCCAGGTGTCCTGGGCACGTGAGGCTTGAGGGGGGCCTTGGGAACTTGAAATGGTTGTGTGGAAAGGGAACTGCATGCAAGGACTCTGAACCCATAGATTTGCCCTTAAAATGTTTCCTCTACAGGAGCTCCTTGACTTGGCTGATTTTCCCCCAATGCCTGTTACTCTTCCCCTAAATCAGCAGGAGGGACGTCCCACCTAGTCTCCGACTGCGCAGTTCCCACGAGAAAACCCACCTGGGGACACACGGCCCAATATATCTCTCCCTAAAAGAGGCTTCAGTCCTAAGCCTGTCTGCTTCTCCGCCCTCATAAACTGGGCATGGGGGTTGGGGTGGGGGTGGGGGGAGTGGAGGGGAAGCTCACAATGTATGAGGTGAGTCCATGTTTAACCTTTTTCAAAATTCTAGGGTGAGAAAAGCCAAAATATTTTGACTTACACGCCAGTTCGGGATCAGTTATTAGTGACTGCTCAAAGCACTGTGTCGAGGACAGCGAGGCCCCGTCTGAGCGCAGCAAGAAAGGGTGCTTTGACCCACGTAGTGACGTCTGCTGAGAAGGCAATAGGAGTGCCAGATCCTGTCATCCACTTCGGAAACCAGCCCCTGGCCCCTTCCCCTGGTCTCTACCACGCACTGCAGAGCCAAGGGCCCTGGAGATAATGCGCAGAGACTCCGGTGGGGAGCAGGACAAGGGAGGGAGGTACCCTCCCCCGGCTCGTGTGACACTGAGGTGGATCCTTCTTGGTGTTCAGCCATACTCACTCCCCCTGAAGAGGCTCAAGGAGGGCGTGGAAAGGGCGGGTGCGGCCGACAGCCCGCCGACAGCCTCCTCCTGTGACTGCACAGACAGGACGCCAACCCCAGCGTGAACACAAGCACGCACGCCCTGTGAACAGGGACAACGTCGGCTTCATCTCTGAGACCTGACCGCTTCCCTTGCTCACAGAAGGCCCTGCCAACCAGCACTCAAACTTTTTGGATTTCCAGGACTCTTTACCATATTTATCTTAACAGTCGCTCCTCTAGGAGACCTTCCCAGGACCTGCCCAGTAAAAATGCACCAAGCTTTCCTCTGGGCAACCTTTATATTCCCGGTGCCCTACTTAGGAAAATAAGTAGGGCTGATGGATTCACATCTCGTGTCCTCACGAATGGGCCTCTCCAAGGAAGGCACTGTTTTATTTCTCTCTGATGCTTCCTGAGCTTAACCTTGAATCTGATATATAATAGAGCTCAATGGACGTGTATAAAGGGATTAAATAAAACAAAAAAATCAACTAATTATATTCAAAACCAGGAATGAGGAAACTCCTAGTGGAAAAGCTTCCTGTATTCAATTCTTAAGTAGAAGAAACCTTTAGTTTCTTGAATTTATGAGAATCCACCACTTTATTCTGATTGCGAGACGGGAAAGGAGATGAAAGAAATCTGCGGGAATAAGAAGGTAAACTGAAAAAGGAAGTAGAGAAAAGCAGCATGGTACCTTTTGCCCCTCGTCATACTGCTAAGGCAAGATGTCGTGATCAAGATGCTGAGAATTACATTCATAATTTGTATATAATAAAAAAATCTAATAACAAAGGCCAAAAGCAGGGCTGTCCAAACTTTTGGCCTCCCTGGGCCACACTGGAAGAAGAATTGTCTTGGGCCTCACATACAATACACTCACACTAACAACAGCTGATGAGCTAAAAAGCGGTCCGTGCATAATTTTCGTAAAGTTTTAAGAAAGTTTACAAATTTGTGTCGGGCCTCATTCAAAGCCATCCTGGACCTCATGTGGCCCGTGGGCCATAGGTTAGACAAGCTTGGCCTAAGTAGTTGATACACATATCCAGGAAATGCATGGTCTGGCTTAGAAACTCTTAAATTAACTCACGCATGTGCTGTTGTTTTAGTCCTAAAATCATAAATCTTTAAAGATTTTTGACTTCATAATTTATCTCAAAACTTGGGAGATACAAAAGGCTTTTATAAAAACTATACATGCCATTCATAAAAGACCATGCAGACACCTTGAGAGGGGGGAGGGGGAACAGCCAAATGGAATAGGAATTTACTTCAAAAGGAAATTCACTTACAGGAAATTGTCATTAATACAGGAAACATCCGTGTCGCCAAAGTGATACAAGTTTGTCATCCTATAAACATTCACCTCACCGTTCCTGTTTTTGGATTTCTGTGAAGTCTCTTTTTCAGAAGTTAGTTTTCTGCTCAGTATAGTTATGACATACAATCAATTCAATAACATAGCATTGAATTTTAAAATACAGTTAACGAGCTTGGATATTCAAAGTGTCAACCTGATTTTTTTTCTCACCCGCCTTTCAGATTAGATTTAATTTTCTCATGCCAAGTATGGATTTAAAAATCAAAGTAACTGCCATTCCATAGAAGAAAAATACTTCGGGGACCCTTATAACATTTTCTGTAAATGCATTCTGAGAGATGAAGCCCACGCCAGCGAAACCTTGAATGTGAATGCCTCTTCGAACTTCTACGGGTTTCTACAGAATTAGAATGACCATGGACCACATGGGTCTCCAATTACCCTTTACAAATGGCCCAAAGAAGTTAAGAAATTGTCAAGGTCCACCGTGAAGGCCCCAGGAGACTCAAAACTTCCCTTTTAGTCCAAATCTTCTTCTGCTACAGACTCCTAGTTACACGCTACCAACCAGAACCAAAAAAATAAATACATAAAAATCTAGGCAACCACAGAATAAGGCTTCTACGAGTTCTTATTTACTGTGTTTGCTGGCAATGACCACTGACAATACTCTGTTAGGGACACTGAGAGCAAGGTGCTCAGGGCCGAGTCAGGGTTTCACAAAACTTCATTCAGAGCATCTGGGTGCAGATGGCTGAGGCCGAAATGAGCGTCAGCGCCGAGACGGGGTGTAGCAGGGTTTACGGGGAGGCCAGGACGGGGTTTCTGAGGAAGAGGTGCTGCTGCGCGGGCCGAACCGTCAGGCGGGCCTGTTCTTCTCTCAGCGGGTCCCGCGGGTCCCGGAAAGACGTTACCTTCCTCTGGAGTTCATGAAGCGCCTGGGCTGCCAGGGGTGGGGCGCTTAGCAAGCTTTCAGACCTTGTAAATGCAAACTCCCCAACAGCCCAGATTTGCATCTGTTTTGCTCACTGTGGCATCAGAATGGCTCTGGGCACCGAGTACTTCCAGTGTGTCAGTTACTGGGATGACACGTCACATATGTTACCGCATGTAATCCTCAAAATACACTTCTACGGTATGGGGCATAGAGTCAATAATTCTGTAAAAATGCCTTGAAATTTCACTTGGGTCTGAGCTTTAGTAATGGTTTCTGGCATTAAAAAAAAAAAAAAAAAAGAGAGAGATCTTTGATCTCAGAGAGTTGTCTACAAAATGACACATCCGAGAACTTTTGTCATTTGGATCCCGTTCCAGACACTCTCTGAGGCTACTGTTCTCCAGCTTCGGAGGGCGCCGGGACCCTCAGAAGTACTTGGTGAGATGCTGGTTCCTGGGGAATCTGAGCCATTTGTTGGGAGCCACCCAGAATCCTGCATTCTACGAGCATCCAGCTCGCCCTCTCACAAGATCAAGACCACACTGACAAACACTGCAAAGGTCTCCTCTTCCTCCTAAGTCAACCTCTGTCCCTCTCTGTACACCAGGAGAGCAGCAATAACTCCCTGCAGCAAGAAGACTTACACTCCTGGAAATAACAGACTCTCCCCAATGAGAGACCTAAGTGAAGACGCTGGGGCGGAACGAGGTAATCAGGTACACAAGGCCAAGGCTGGAGAAGGCTCACGTAACGAGAGGTCAAAGCCAATGGCACATCACAGTCCCGAGAGGAGAGCTGGGGAACTCAGTACAAGCAGAAGCGGAAAATAGAAGAATTGCTCCTGTACAATCCTACTGTGTGAAGAGCATCGCATTTAATCACAAAATGACAATTCTTAGAAGAGAAACTCACCACACTGTAATACAAAGTACCTGAATCAGATCGAGTGATACCGTCCCAGACTCAGCTGGTCAGGTCATTTCTTGAAGTCAAAAAAAAGAGAGCGAGAGAGAAGAAAGGGTAATATTTCAGCCTCATGTCCTGCCATAGGAACCAGGAGGACAGAACATTTACAAGAAGTTAGTATTAGTAGGTGAGAGAGGTTCCTAATGAGTATAACTACAGTGGACACACATGCGTGGGCAGACCCGGGACAGCCCCTATTTATACCTGTTGCTCCAGTACGATGATTAATATCACCCCTTTTCCTTCCCAAGAATCCTAGTTTAATTATGTAGAAACAGCTAACAGGTACGTGCTGGGCATTGAACTAAGTGCTCTACTTACATCACTAAAGCCCTAAACACCATCGGGGAACAGTATTAATACTATTATTACACCTATCACTGAGCCGAGGAAGGTTGGAGGCAGCTGCAAGTGGAATTACTTGCCTCCGACCACACAGAGTCAGTAAACGACGAGACTTGCACTCCTGCGTGCGGAGGCAGTTCTCGATGGGTACACGGCACCCACACACCAAACCCAGATCGCCATCTGCTTTGGGAAGTTTTATTGGGAAATGGCCACCCCATTCACTTTCATATTGTCTATGGCTGCCTTCACACTGCAAAGGCAGAATTGTGTCGTTGAGACAGATACCGTCTGGGTCACAAAGCTGAAAATACTTACTGCCTGGGCCTTTACAGAAAACATTTGCTGATCTGCATTTTCTCTGACACCCCAGGGAAAGCGCCCGAAGCACAAACTCACAAACTTGAATCTTCCGCCAGGGATGGCCCACGCTCAAGGGAAACATCACATAATAGTAGAATAATTTTTCCAATTACTACAATAATTTTTCTAATTTGGGTTTTTTTTTTTTACCTTAAGGTTTATAATACAAGGGCTGTCCAGAAAGTATTCAGCTATGTAATATGAAAAAGAGAGGCATTTGTGGCTGGATTTTTTCTGGACAGCCCTCATACATTGAGCTTTTAAGGTTGCAATAAACACAGCATCATTATGCAATAAAGGAAGAGCCAGAAAGTAAGAGCATTTCCAAAAGCCCATAATAATGGCACTACATCAAAGGGACACGGAAACCAATGGAAAAAGCTCTCAATGGCCTAAGCTGGAGCAATTCAAGCTACACAATAAAGTAATATTGTATTACAACCCAAAGACAAAATACATATCTAAGTCCATAGTGATATAAATAAATGATGGACTAGATAAATAAATAATAAATGGTGGAAAGAGAAAACTCCTGTGCACAATGCCAAAATCTATGTAGATTTTCTGCGCCTTAAGTATAGGCCACACACGGTGACTTCCTGCCGCAGAGGAAATGGGAAAGGGGTCAGGGGAGGGTAACTTGTCAGTGGAGTAATCTGACAAACATGACCTCAACCAGGTGACCGAGATTAGTATCACCAGCGATAAATCATGTGGACAGCAGCTACCCCTGATGTGATATGTTGAGAATGGTGACATCTATGGTCATCGTCCCCGAGAATGACACCCCCAATCTAATCGTGAGGAAAAACACGAGACAAATCCCAACTGGGAGGCCTCCTGCAAAATACCTGACCAGCACCCCTCGCAGTCATCAAAAATGAAGAAAGTGTGAAAAACCATCCCAACCAAGAGGACTCGAAGGAGGTATGATGACTAACTATTACACGGTATCCTAGATGGGACCCTGAGACAGAAAAAAGACATTGGTGAAATCTAAAGAAATCTCGATAAAGTATGGGCTTTAGTTAATAATAATTAGCAGTATTTGCTCATCAATTGTGACAAATGTACCATACTGATAATGTAGGAGATCAAAACAAGAGAAACCGGTGTCAGATACATGAGAACTCTCTGGACCTCACGCATGTTTTGGGGGGTATTTTTGGGGGGTGGGTTGGTTGTTTTGTAAAAAATTAAGTTTATTTTTTTAAATAATTAAGATGACAAAAATAGTACCTATTTTTCCACTTTTAAACTCACAGGAGGATCTGTAATTTGGAAGAGATTTCTTTTCCCCATGTGGTTTACATACTGTAATTCTAATTTTGTCTGAAAGGTGCAAAACACAGATTTTACAATTATTGCCACATAAATAATTCAGTTTGCGATTAGTGCCAAACAGAATAAATTAAACCTGGTAGAGATTACCACGTCATTCTGAGCAAAATTCTGTAGAAAAACAACACTTGGGATAAAGGAAACACTGCCTAATGAAATCCTAGAAGATATAACTCAGACATCAACAGTGTAGACAAGCCTGTCTACTTTGCTTGGCTTTTGAATGAATCCAAATACTGCTAGTGACACTCATTGTTCTTTGAACAATGATCCTCCTTCTCAGAGAGGAAAATTCTGCAGGAAAGAAGACATCAGCTTCAAACTTACCTACGTACTGTCGTCTCACTGCTCGAATGTCTGCAGACTTCTTGACAGATTGCTAGCAAGGGGCACATGACAAGCTGCTCGAAGAACAGGCCAAATGCTCATACCAGGCTCTCCTCATCTGTTATCACTTAATACAATTATAACGGAACGTTTGTGTAATTATGCACTGAATGCCCATCTCCCACATTAAACTGGAGGCTTTGAGAGAACTATGTCTGCTTTGTTCACTGCTCCATATTCCCAGGATTCTTCTATGTACCCAAGTCTTGGCAAATAGCAGGTGTTCAATAAATATCTGTTGAATGATTGAAAGGATTTATAAAGCATAGAGTTTGGTTCAAGTCTCCAAATAACCCCAGATAATTTCAAATCCACGCAATTCCCCCAGCAGTTCATTTAATGTATCTGCTATGAGGAAAATCAAAATGTTGCCTTTGCTTCATTAGCTTTATTGTGTAAAGACAGTGTTATAGGTTCAAACAACTCAGCAATGAAAGAAGTGATTAGCATCATCTTCATGTTCTAAGTGTCAAAGAAAAAAATAATAGAAAGCAAAGAGACGGGAGCTTCCAATTGCACTATCGATTTCTATAAAAGATCTTACTTGTCTGGAGGCTATTTTACCCTGGGTCTGGGCTAATTTTTTTAGACTATGCTACCAGAAATCTATGTTAATTTATGTAACTGTTTAAATCATGATCTTAAGTTTTAAATATCTACTTTCCAAGTAACAGTGTCCAGCCAAGAAATGTGTGTAATTTATAGGCTGCATGGAGAGGCTCAAAAGACCTAATTCCAGGCCTGGCTGAACCCCTTAACCATTCATCAGCTAACTTCTACTGAATATCTTTAACAGACACTATTCTAGGCACACAGTGCAGTTACAGTCAAATCATTTTAGCAATCTAAACTGCATCTCCAAATTTAGATGAAAAGATACGTCAAATGTAGAGTGAGCATGAACAACCACCATCCTGCCTACTCAAAATTCCATAAAATAAAAATTACCAGAAAAGAAAGTATCTGTAGTATTATTTGTTGTTTGGGTATTATTTGCTGGATAAGAAATTATGCATTTACACTTGCAGTGGGCCAGAAATCCCTGGTCTGTCTAAATATAGAAAGCATACAGGTTCAAATCTAAAGAGATCCAAACCCAGAGAAAACCCACAGAAAGCCATGTGATACGCAGTGCACCCAACAAGGATGTACATGTGGTTCAGAGAAAGTCACAATCCAGGAGTAATGAACACAAGTGTTCACACGACGCAATGTAGCACTGTACACTGGAACCTATGTAATTATTGTCGATCGATGTCACCCCAATAAGGAAGGAACCAGAGTGGTCAATAAACACTCTCATCTTTTACTATGTATACGTAGGTCTTTCTTAACTTGATTACAAAGGGAATATATTTAAGAGTTATTTTTGCATGTGAAAAACACTGAAATGGACATATTAATAGAATTGAAGGATGACTCATCCCATCTCTATCATTCTCATCTTCTAAAGGTAGCATCACAAAGTAGAAGCACACACACACATACACACACAAAAACAAAAAAGCAAAAGTAGAAGCACATTTCCCAGCGCTGCTCAAAACCCATCAGCTGGAAAACAGGCAGCAGATTCAGCGACGGTATTCAGGAAGGTGAAAAAAGACCACATCTCCACATCAGAATGAGGGAGTCTCACTTCCCTAGATTAAACACACATCCCTGTTGTTGCTGCTTTACAATTAAAGATCCCTTTTACAATCTGGGCAGAACAGTATGCAGACTCGCCTCTCTTACTCTGAGTTTAATTAACATCGGTAGAGGTCATGGGAATTTTCCCAGGAGAGAGCTGGTCCAGGGCAAAGCACGAAAACATTTCTTGGTCCTCTTCCCCTTTCACAGCACTGCTTTCCAAAGGCTGGCTGCGCCAGGCTCAGTCAGCGTCGTTTCAATTAACCTCTTTCTTTGATTACAGGTCACCCCACTCTGTGGCTCCCAGATAGCAAAGCAAGGACACACCCAGAAAAATAGAGCTTATATATGGTTAGAGAAGTAAAAGCTACAGAGGAGGCAGTTATTACACCCAAAGTATGAATTTATCCTTTGACTATCAAAAGGTCACTTTCCCTAATCTAAGTTCACCGGAGTATTATAGAACTCCATCCACTACTGAACCATTTCAAATGCACACCCTAAAGCAGGCTGTAATAGGCTGAGGATAAACTGTCTCCTGAATGTCTTTAGTTTTCTGTTAAAGGATAAGCAAATCAAGAGTTAAGGCTGGGACAATTGGTACCCTGTCCTTTTGACCTTCACATCATGGCTCTAGCTATATTTCAACATATGGCCAGTCTCCTGGGAAATCAAAACTAAAGGCAGAATTATGCCTATAAAACATGTCCCTATGCAATAGAGAGAGACCCGAGACAGGCAGGGGACGAGGCGGAGGTGTTCGTGTCCGAGGCAGGACAGCGGGAGTTGAAAACGCCAAGGATGGCAAAGAAAGGGGCGTGAAAGGGGCAGAAAAAGAGGTGAGTTTATTTCATCTTCCCCAGCTTGCTGGGGGTGGGGGAGGGAGGGAGCCTCGAGCCCCCATAAAACCCTCCTTGATGACGGTGCCTGCTGAGGCGTGCTTAGGGCGGCGTAGATACGACAAAGATGACACTCCCTTTTCCAGTAAGACGTGGGAACTGATCGGACCCTGCATTAAAATGACCATCTAGGCGTGTTGTGCTACAAAAGTATGTCCCGTGTACTCACGTTCTCCAAATCTAAAATTCTGAGTCCAGGGATCACATTTCCCTACTTAACTACATAACATCAACCGAAGAGCTGGGTTCCCCATGCATATGCTTGTTCCCCGCCCTGGACAGGCCCGCCCTGCCCCTGCAAAGGTAAGGAGGAGGGGAAAACCACTACGGACAGTCTTCTGAGATCGCCCTGAGCCCAGCTGACCGCCTCAGGGAACCACAAGAAAGCGCTTTCACCTGTTCTCACTCTGTGTTTCCGGAATAGCAACAATGCCAGGAAGTAGAACAGGAAGGCAGACACCTATGTGATGTATTACCTGCACTGACTCAGGTGGAGTCAGCAGGTGCAGGAAGACGTTGGCAGTATCCAGGGGATTAAAACAACCATCTCAACACAACTCTCTTGTTTACAACTCAATTTCCTGCAAAAGCTACTGCTTAGTTTTGCATTACTTACTCCACCCCACACCTTTCCCCTGAGGTAGAGCTGATTAAGGCACACTTGGCCCTTCCTGTAATTTCAATTTCCTCACTTGAGTGTCATCTTTCTTATTTTAATGTCATTATCATAAGCGGTTCCCGCTGACAGGGCAGCCCACAGTGCAACACTGTATCCAGGGCATCCTTGAAAAAGACCCGTAACTCTGCTTGGTCACATTCCTCCTATGTCCTGGTCCCTTCCTTACCCTGCGCTGTTGGTTCCATGGTTTCAATTCTCTGTCTTTCTCTCCTAGCCTTGTCCCTGCTTCTGTATTCTTGAGTGGCTGACCAATAAAGCGGCTCTTGAATTCATTAATTTTATTTCTGCTAATTTTTACATCGATCATCTCACTTTGATGTCTTCCCTCCTAAGCAATATTCGCCCTCTAAGCAGTATTTTCCATTATAGCATTAGAATAATAAGTATTAAAATTAGTACATTCAGAGAACTACAATTTATTGAGCACGGCCTTTGTGTCCAGCGCAAGGCTAAAGGGTTTCTACGCCTTCCTTACGCTATCTCGTCTTGCTAAAGTCACATGAGGAGAGGCCCATTATTGGATCCATTGGACAGAAGAGAAAACTGACACTTAGAAAAATCACTTCCCCAGCGTCTCTCCAACACTACACTGGCTACAGCAACCATGGGTCAGGTGTTCTGTTCTGTTCTGTTCTGTTTCCAACAAAAGCATTTCATCAAATGTACAAGGGCCGTCCGGGAGAAACTCAGCCGTAAGCGCCTCCGTTTGTCACGTGGCATGGCTGGATTCCCCTACTCTTCGTATGTTGAAACCCTGACCCCCAGTGAGATGGTATTTGGAGATGGGGCCTGTGGGAGGTCATTAAATCAAAAGGGTGGGACTCTCGTGGTGAGATCAGTGCCCTCCCAAGGGGAGACGCAGAGAGCTTGCTGCCTCCATCGCCACGCTCGGCCGCGTGAGGACCCAGGAAACACCACCAGGCAGAGGCATCTCACCAGGAACCCAGTCCATCAGCACCTTGATCTTGGACTCCCAGCCTCCAGAACTATGAAAATGAATGTTTGTTATTTCAGCCACCCAGGGTGTGGTAATTTTGTTACAGCAGCATGAACTGTGACAGAATACAAAGAAGTGATTTAACTTCGATACCCTTGGAAGACTGTTCATACAAACACATACAAATCTCAAAATTATTTTTTTTTCAATTTTAAACTTACAGCTAAAAATGTAGTCACCATAGGCCAAGATGAGCAGAAAAATTGTGGTATATAGGAGGGCTTCAAGAATTCTTTGTAGCAAAAAATAAAAAATAAAGAATTATTTGTTTGTTCATTTATGCATAGGTTCAACCTGGGGTAGTTCATATTTCCCAATTTTTTTCTGAGATTCAAAGTAATGTTTTTCTTACCAACAGGATTGGCTGTCCTTATGGACTCACACCACCTGCTAGTACCACAGAATGGGTACCAAAAGGCCCCCACGTTAACACCTACCAGCCTGCCACCGGAGTTAATTCGTTGGGGCTCCGCAGTGTTCTTTCACTGGATCCTCTTTCATAATATCAATTTATTCACTCGGGAAAATAACTCGAAGCCACGGATGACTTAACGTGGATAAACATTACAAAGGTTTCCTGACAAAAGAAACCAGAACCGGAGAGAACAAGCAGGTTAATTCCTCAGAGGAACCTAAGTCCCTGACGTGGAGGAGGTCAGCCTAAAGCAGGTAGCCAACCGGTCAGGGTAAACATGTCCCCTTTTCTGTTGACCTGACTCTCTTCTGCTTTCTAATGTAAAGCGCTTCCGCAGTGCTAGATGGGAGGGGGTTTCATTTACTGAAAGAAAACGAGTCATAATACTAGCCGTAGGGGCCTATTGGTAATAAATCCAAAAAATAAAGTTGAAAGATTGTACAGAAAAATGCTGTTTGATCAATTCCGACGGGCCAAGTGAGAGCCATAATGGTAATAAACTTGATTTAAAGCCAGAAGTACCCAAGTATCGTTTTTGTTAAACCGGAGGGATGAGCTGCTTTTATCTTAATTGAAATTATGCATTCACTTTTATTCGTAAAACTTCAGTAACAGTTTGAATTGCCAAAATCTTTAATTGTAGAATTACTTGCCTTTCAAGAATTGTCAAGTAGTCATATTAAAAATACCACCACTTTTGTCCTTCAGAGTTGAGTGGTGCTCATTTAACCTGAATCTTTTACTAAATAGAGTATTTTATACATATGTTTAAAAGGAGGGAGAAAACTTTGAGAAGCCTTTTATTCTCCTTAGCTCCTTAAAAATCAGCTTATTTGTTAAAGATATCTCAAGAGCCATATTTCAATAATTATTTTTTAGTATAATGTTCAAAAACATTAGATACTCAGGGTGCTCAGAAAATCAAATGTGTTCTTTCCTGTTTTAGATCTAATATCCATCAACACCGAAGTTAATCACTATTGTTTGAATTGAAGTCGTTGAAACTGAAAATTAAAGTTAAATATCAACAAATTATGTCCATCAGGACAGTTCAATCTGTAACACCTCAACAATTTAAATTCCATCCTAAATAAACATAACACTTCTGGACAAGTCATTACACCTTAATAAGAATCAGAATCCCGCTTTTTAAAGAAAGTCTTGATTATCTGCCATGCCCACTTCTTACAGCTTTGGAAAAAGAAGCTCGTTGAAATGATATATTTAAAATGCTTTGATATTTTTCTGATACTCTTCCCACACCCTGGATTTTACTGAGCTCTCTGAATGTCAGACCACCCTATCCATCCCTTAATAATAACAAGCCATTCTATGCTGCCCAGTTACATGAGAAAAAACACAAGTTTGACATTAAATGACTATGCCCGCTTCCATTTCAGCAAATTTAGGGATCTTAAGCCACAAGTAAGCTGAGTCTTTTGAGAAGAAAATGCAAAAGTAGAAAAATTAAGAAACTGGGTGTGTCTTTAACTTGTTTACTCTTCCTAGATGGCTAACTGCCCTGTTTGGCTATTTCCTTTTAATCTCTCAGGTCACAACTAAAATGTCACTCCCTCCAGGTTCCTTCTTTGTTTCACATGCTGGACCCCGCCTCCCACAGCAGCCGGAGCTCCCATGCTCCCTGCAGTACCCCTTTCACAGGGTTTACCTATCTGCATGGCAAATGCCTGTTTTCTTATCTGTCTCCCCATCGGACACCAACGTAGGTAAGGCAGAGGACATGTCTAACCTGACCCCCATGTGTCTTCAGTACCTAACACTTGTCTTAGTCTGTTGGGGTTTCTACAGGAGAATACCATGGAATAGAAGGCTTATAAACAACATAAATTTATTTTTCTCAGTCCTGTAGGGTTGGAAATCCAAGATTAAGGCACCATCAAATTCAGCATCTAGTGAAAGCCTGCTGCCTGGTTCATAGACAGGCAGTCATCTTCTCACTTGTCCTCACACAGCTGAAGGGACAAGGAAGCTCTCTGAGGTCTATTATCCCATTTATGAGGTCTCTACCCTCATGACAATTACCTTCCAAAGGCCTTACCTCCTAATACCATTACATGGAGGTTAGAATTTCAATATATGAATTTGGGGGAGACAAATATTCAGTCCATTGCAATACTCAAGATGTTCATGGAATAGAATGGAATAACATGAAAAAAGTGGAATGCAAAGACCCTAATAGGAAGGAATGCCAAGCCATGGAGTAGATGACATTACTATCGTCCTACAGATACCCATCTTGGCCATTTTATTCCCCAGAACTGAACACTTTAACTTATGAAGACTGCCTTGAGCAAAGAAATTCATTGCATCAGAACCAGCTAACATATAAGACATCTGGTTACATTAGACTTGAAGTGATGACATAATTACTCATGCAACATAGAAAACAAACAAGTTCAAGAAAAATACTGCTCCTGCCAGAGATGGGTGACTGTGAACATGACAGGAATAACAAGCAATACTGTAGTTCCTTTGGGTTACCCAGGTAATAGGGCTTTCATTTCCTTTTCATCAAAACCATGTCTCATAGACCCTCACAATTGTCTACATACTTCCCAAGAATACACCACCTAGTACCCTCAAGCATTTTTACCTTTCCCTAAGTATACTGGCATGTCATCCAACTGAGATGGAGAATCACTCATGCATTCTACAGTGATTTATTGAGTTTATATGATCTTAGAGGTCCATGAGAAACAATTTAACTCTTCAGAGCACAGACTCTTGAGTTAGAGAGAAATAAGTGTGAATGCTGACTCCAACATTAATGAACTCAGTGCCCCTAAATCAATTATTGGAACTCTCTGCACCTCAGTTTCCTCGTCTATGAAATGGAACTAAAAACACCTCATGTATAGCTGGGCGTAGCGTGTAATCCTGCTCATCACAGCACGAGAAAAAACAAATGAAATGCTGGGTGCCTGACTCAAAGTTAGCACTCTCAAGTGTCAGCTGACATCATCATGCCAGGATGAGTCAGACATGGATCCTGTCCTCCAGGAGCTTCCAGTCAAGCGTGGAAAATGGTCACGTGCAGACAGAACGTAAAGCATACAAGACAACTGTCAGTGCAGATCAAGGACAGCCGAACCTGGACAGAAGGTGACAGGTTCCAGCTGGAAAAACTTTGCATGGCAACTTCTCATTAGTCTCAGAAATGTTTCACGTAGCATGTCACATGGAATGCCAAACTCAAAGGTTAAAATCTAAGACACCAAATTCATCATTGTGAATCTCTACATTCAGCACAAAGCTCTTCAGAATGCGAATGCAGGATGTAAAACATATGTCACATTCTGGTGTTCGTGAAGCAGCTCCTAAGACATATGCAGCAGCAGTAGTGTGAGTGCAGATCGTGTCGATGGAATTCGTCCTTCTTACGGGCCCATCATACGCCTGGCGTTGTGTGCGAAACCCTCTGCCCGCCAGAATCAGTGTTCTCATGCGGAAATTGTCCCCCGTACAGGGTCGAGAGGCACAGTGTGAGGCAGAACGATCAGCTCGGAAACGTGGCTGCCTAATCCAGCATTGCAACATCTTTAACTCACCTTAAGGGAAGAGTTCTAAATAATGACAGCAGGGCACACTGTGAACCCAAGACAAAGCATGGCTTTCAACTCCAGCCCATGGAATTGGGCTCCTCAGGCTCATACGGGTTTAAGACTTCAACGGGAGATAGAGGCCATTGCTCCACTTCGTGCTCCTCAGCATGCACCCGCTTTATGCATTACTAAAACATAAGCAACATCTCTAATTGCACGACAAAAAAATTCCACACAGCAACTGCTCTTAATAATATACTTACAATTGGCCATTTCATTACCTAATAATTACCAGATCATTAGAACAAGTAATATACCCTCGTGGGATAAACATATGGCAGTAATTTCAGAGAAAACAATAGGAACACCTTAAAGTCACCAGTCGGCAGTGTGCAGGATTCGCTTTTGAAGGAAAGGAATATATAATAAGTGTACTCTTTAGAAGTAAACAGCAGGACCGTGATATTTATAGCTTATTCTGGATCAGGAAGTGGGAAAGGAAATGGTTGGAAGGATCTGGTCCAATCTCCTCAGTTTATAGGTAAGGACTTGAGGTCAGCAAAGTCGGGTGAGCATGACAGGCGAACAGAACTAATGTAAGTATGGCAGGTTTCTCAGCCCTAATCACTAAGCTCTTTCTTTTTATCACAGAATCCTCTAAATGCAACACAGATGTGATTTATAAAATCCGGATTCACTGAAATAGTTGGGAAATGCAGAGAACTAGTGAATTAGATTTTCTAATGAAGCAGGATTTGGACCAAACACTAATCTTTCTGCCTCACAGTTTTACAGTGGCCGGAGAGTCCCAATGTAACACGTCCAGGCTCTGTCACCCTGGTCCCCAGCAGCGCCTCGGCCTAGAACACACGGCTCACTCCTCCTCCCCTGTCCGACAGCAGCTTACACACCACTTCCTCAGCCAGGCCAGACACGGCGAGCTTCTCTCAACTGTGTTCCTACAGCTCGCTCTGCCTCCCGTGGTGAAACAGGGACAGATTCATAACTAGTCATTTAGTATTTGAGTTTTTTTCCCCCTCTTAGACAGGGGTTCTCAAACTTAGCCATGCATCAGAATACCCTGGAGGGCTTGTTAAATACAGATGGCTGGGCCCCACCACTGGAGCTGTTGATTCTAAGATGGGGTACGACCCGAAATATTTCATTTTTAACAACTTCTCGTGTGATGCTGATGGTCCAGAGACCACACTTTGAAAACCACTAAGCTAGACTAGAAGACCCATGAAGACAGAGGTTGAGTCTGTCTTATTCATTGTTCTACCCCTAGTGCCTAGCACAGTGCCTGGCAGATAGCAAGTTCTCAAAACTGATTTGATAAATAAACGTTTTTCTCCTCTGGGACAAAAAGTTATGGTTCCACAAGTCTACAGTGTAACCCTTGGGGAATCTTTGTGAAGAGTATACAGCAACTCCGTGGTATGATGCAGTTTTTCTGTAAGTCTAAAATTACTCCAAAATAAAAAAATTATATATCAGGGCTGTCTGGAAAGTATCCAGCCATGTAATATAAAAAATCGCGGCATTTATGGCTGGGTATTTTCCAGACAGCCCCAGTATGTCTGTGGAGGAGCAACAACAACAAGAATCCGCAAGCGAATCAGGCAGGACCTTAAGACAGAGGCCGGATGTTTCCTTTCCAAACCCGCCTCCCACAGAAACCGATTGGAAACTGATAGCTTTTCCTCGGCTTCTCCCCTTGCTGGGAAAAGCAGCCAGGGTCAAATGCTAACTGAGCATTCAGGGGTGGCTGGCTGATAAGCAGCTGCTTCAGTCCTTTACCTGTAATTACGGCAGCTCCCCCAGACCAGATGAAGAACAGATGTGCACCTGGATGATGTTTTCCAGCCTTCAATGGAAACATCCAAATCACCAGCAAATGACTTCCTGCGTGCCCTCTGTGAGCGCGCAGGGCCTCTCCTACGTAGAAGCTGACACAGCAACCACCTGTTGGATGATTTATGGGCTCCCGGAAGGTTCCTTGGCCCCAAAATATCTCCACCCAACCTGCCACTGGGCCGGGATTGCCACCAAGAGCAAAACGACCCTCCCTCTGCTTTCAAGCCTTGGCTCTCCACAAGACCTCTGCGAAAATGCCATTGTGGTAGCACTTTTAAACATTATCCATCATTGTGGCCCCAGACGCAACTGATTTAGCACACTACTTTCTACTGTGACAACCAGCCTGAGAAGCCACGAAGAAGCTATTTGGGAAAGGGGACGGTAAGAGGCAGACCTGGGTATGGAACCACGTGACGGAGAGCTGGTTGTTAGCCAGCCCCAGGACCCATGAATTTTCAGTGGATCTCCTAGACAGAAAAGGTGTGATCCTTGCTCTTAATCCATTCAGACTGCTACAATATCACAGAATGCCAGAGACTGGGGGGCTTATGAACAACAGAAATGGATTTCTCACCGTTCTGGAGGCTGGAAGTCTGCCATCAGGGTGCCAGCATGGTTGGGTTCTCTGTCTAGTGAGGGCCTGCTCCCCAGTTCATAGATGAGCACTCTGTGTCCTCCCACAGCAGAAGGGGCAAGGGACCTCTCTGGGATCCCATTCATGGGGGCTCCATCCTCATCACCTCCCAAAGGCCCCACCTCCAAATACTCTCACCTTGGGGGTTAGGTTTCAACAATGAATTCTGAGGGGACACATTCAAATCATAGCATTTGCCTTCAGTTCACAGAGAAGCCAAAGTCCAGAGATATCAATAAATGTAAGTGCAGCATGCCGGAGGCTGTGCCGGGTACTTCATCAACATGTCCCTGCACTTCGCAATGTGCGGGTGCCGTGTTATCTCATCAGACGCTCTTCACACCCTGTGAAGTGACTAGTCCTGTCCCCTTTTTACAGCTGAGAAACTAAGGCTTAATGGCGTGATTTACCAAAGTTCCCACATTAGCCAAGAGGCAGAACTGGGGTCTAAACCTGGAGCTTCGCCATACACCAACCATGTTGTTTTCCTCGCTCCTCTGCCCAGAATGAAAGTGGGTCAGTATTGATAATGCTAAGATCTTGATCTGTCCAAACTGACATGGAGACCTAATGGTCTCCTTTGGCCTGTAGGTCCTTCAGAAGAAGGTCATTAACCATTGCCACGCCTCAGTCTCCTGGCCTAAAAAAATGGAGCTCCTGCTCCAGCGTAAGTACCACTTCATTGTTAGCTGTTATTAACATCGTCATCGTCGTCATCATCATCATCATCATCATTATTATATTTTCATGCCTAAAATAACTTCCTTTCAAAATTCTGCTATTTGCAACAATATAGATGGAACTGGAGGATATAATGCTAAGTTAAATAAGTCAAACAGAAAAAGGTGAACACTCTCTGATTTCAGTTATATGCGGAATCCGAAAAAGCCAGACTCATAGAAACAGAGAGGCCAGGGACAGGGGAAACCAGGAAGATGTTGGGCACAGAGGACAAACTTACAGTTATGAGATGGATAAATTCTGGGGATCTAATGTCTAGCATGGTGATTATAGTTAATAATACTGTATTATATACTTGAAAGTTGCTAAGAGAGTAGATCTTAAATGTTCTCACAAAAAATGAAATGGAAATTATGTGACATGATGGAATTGTTAGCCAACCTATGGTGGTAATATTTTTGCAATATATAAACATATCCAGTCAACACATTGTACACTCTAAACTTACCCAATGCTATATGTCAATTCTGTCAGTAAAGCTGGGAAAAAATTACTTCTTTTCAGCCTTGCTCATTCATTCATTTTATTCAAAAATTTCTGTTCTAGAAATAGAGTGATAAACAGGGAGGGGGGAAGGCTGTGACCTCAGGAGACATGGTAAGGGAAACAGTTAAGAAACAAGTAAAAATAAGTAAAACAAGATCATTAGAAGTGGTGGTGCATGAAAATGAATGTAGGAAATAAAGTGTAGGCAAAAGTAAAAGCACAGAGATGAGTTGGGATGCATGACAATAGCCAGATGAGATACGGTGATGACAAGAGAAATAAGAGTGGACATGATAAAATGGAAAAACTTGCAATGCATCCAGGAGATTAAACCCAAGTGACTTCAATTTAATAAGGTAAATGAGAAGAAAGAGGAAAATTCAATGGGAGCCTAGAACCTTGCCTGGTGGCTTGAGAAACTAGGTAGGGAAGACACAGAGAAAAGGAGATTAGGGAAGAAAAAAATTAGAATTCTGTTTTGCACATATAACTTTGAGATTCCTACGAAATACTCAACTTGAGAGGCAATGTGGAATATTAGATACAAAAATGTACAGCTAAGAAGAGAGGACCGGGTCAAAACTATGCACCTGTTTTTGTGCATATTTTTGTGAATCTTCAGAATTCATATGTTTTTAAAGCGGGGGAATCTAGATGAGAACTTCTCTAGAGAGCGTGTGCAGAAAGCGATGTAAAAAGGGCTCAGGACCAAATCCTGGGGTGGAAAAGTCAGCAAAGGAGAACAGGGAAGAATGACCCAAAGACTGTGGCCAAGACGGCCATGACTCAATAAGGAAGGAAAGCAAAGATGCTGAGAAGTCACCGAGAGGAAGACAGAGAAGCGCCCGCAGGACTCGGCCCGCCGGAGGCTGTTGGAGACAAGCCCTGGGCTTGATGAACTCGGAGGCCGGCTGGAGGTGACTGACGGGGGGAGGGGAGGTAGGGAGCAGGGAACTGCGAGTGTGGATGACACCCAAAGCTCTGACAGTAAAGGGAGGAAGAGGAATAGGATGGTGGCTGGAGGGATGTGGCCTCACAGGAGCTCACTCATATGCTGCAGTCAACAAGCAGGAAAGAGGGACCCTGATGCAGGAGAAAGGAATGCTGGAGCAAAGACCTCGTAAGGGTGAAAAGGGCTGCACCCTAAAGCACTGAGAGAGAGGCTGGCCTCTGGCACCATTGGGGACGCCTGTAAGACAAGGGTCACTTAGGTGGGTGCTGATGCTGGTCGGTTTGGGGTCTGGGTGACGAACAGGAAAGTAAGGGCCTCCAATGGTATTCTCACAGTAGTCTGTGGCGTTCTGAGACGCGATAACTACATGAACTAGGACCACAAGATACAAAAACAGAATTATCTTTCCCATCTCTAAGAGACCATAAAGGTCCAATAACCCAAAACCCTCCTTTCACAGAGGAGCTTCAAAGGAGCCGCCTTGCTCAGGACGCAAAGCTTCTTAGTAACAACGAAGAGGCAGTTTATCAGGATTTTAACCTTTTTACAAAACAAGCAGCTACACAGGGAATTAATCTTTGTACATAAATGCACCGAACTACCCAGCTGTGATGAGGGTCAGTGGAAACACAAAAGCAGCCAACCTGCCGCAGGCCTCAATGAAGCCTTCCAGCCCCCCCCCCACCTGCAATAAAGGGTAATTTGGGGTTTGTGGAGCTGTTCAGGTTAAAATATCATCACTGAGGATTCTCCCAGCACAGTGGAAGTTAGCGCCAACAGTGTACGTGTGAGGCGCTGAGCATGTCAGATACGCCCTCTACGTCCGAAGGATGTCACCACCAAACTCAGACCTCGGCTAACGACTTCATCAAGTCTCTTTCACCACCAGTGATTTTTTCAGCAGGACCTATTGCATTCCTCTATTTAAAATGACCTGGACAACTTGAAGTCCGCATCACGAATATGGAAAGTTGCTGGAACGTTAATAAATCCCCATTTTGCATCTATATGTCAGTTTAGTCCTGCTCACCTCACTTCTCAGCCTGAAGCCTTCTTGTGGGTTGAAAACCCCAGGGTCCTGGCTATTAATGAAATATCTCGTAACTAAACCCTTCGAGTCCGGATTTCTTGGCACAACGTGGTGTTGGGCAGAGCTGAGGCACCCTGCGGAGACGCAGTGCCCTGGAAGCAGCGTGTACGTCGTCAACAGCACTCCATTTTCTGCTTTGAGAGTTCTCTCTCAACACGTCTCCACTTCTGTAATGAACTGCCAGGTCCTGGACATTTTCCCCACAGAGAAGTGATTAAGTCTGCCACCCTTATTATTATAGGGGGTGTCTCCTTCCCATCAAAGTGGCCTAATTGCTGTTGTTCACTCACAGGCCACTGCAATTATTTGCTGAGTCTTTGTGGGTTGAAAAGGCAAAGTGGAGATAGCTTTCCCTTTCTTTCCCACGTGTGAGTAAATTTAGGCAGGTTCCGGAGCAGTACAGAAGTTGACTCATAGGTCTCTTTTGAGCTTAGCAATGATACGTTGGACCAGGGGGTAGAGGGGGTGAGAGTTATAAGGAAATATCAGGATCAAACTTAATTTTAATGAGACAACCCTCGAACCCCAGTCACTCCTCAAACTCAACAAACCAGCTACAAATGGCAAAGAATTGTCTTTTTTTTTTACAATGTGGATATTCAAGGTGACATTGAAATGGCTTCCTTATTTTATTGTGAGTTAATTTAAACCAAAAAAATTGATTATTTGCAAGTCTAGGAGCATGTCTGATTAAGTACCAGAGCTGAGAATTACCATCAATTCACTGATGCTGGACCAGCCCATATCGGAGAGCCGTGTGGGTGACATTACTAAACGGGCACTAACACAAAGTTCAATTCTGGATAAAATTATCTCCTTGATTTCTACAAGTAAAAATGGGGGTGAGGGTGTTAATGATCTAATTACCTGGAAGTAGGTCAGTTCATTTCATCATGCCACATGCAGAAGGAGGGTTCGGTGGGGGGAACCAGGAAGACATGATTAAGAAGCCCCTCCCGGGAAGAGAAGGCAGCCACAGGTCCGAGCCACGTGAGCTGCGCTGCCGTGACAGTTTCGGATTATTAAGAAAACAATTGCCAAGACATAAACTAATCCTCAGAAGCAGTTGCCAGATAATATGTCGTCTTTCCAATGGTTACAGTAGCCCCTGACAGAGCCTCTCTCGGCCAGAGCTGATTTACAGAGCATCTTTCCTGGGCAGAAGCAGTTAAGTTTAATTTATAGTTAAGCCAAGGCTAACCGTGGAAGCGGAGTCAGCAGAGCTGGCAGGAGAGTAAAAGATGAACTCAGCTATTCATGGTCAATCTTTTCCATTTTATGAACTACCAGGCATCACAAAGACCACCAGCTGCCCAGCGACTTAGTAATACTTTGCCCCTCCGTCAAAAATGACATTAACCATCCAGATCCTAAATGATCGAATGAATGTCACCCCCCTCGCTGAAAGGGACTTGAGACATCATCGAGCCCAACTCTGGGTTTATAAGTGGGCAAAGGGATGTTCCAAATGACCAAGTCCCAACCCAAGGTCACCCAGCTACTTCGCAGAGCAATACTAGAGCTCCAGGGCTCTGCCTTTAGCGCAGGGCTCTTTCCACCACTTCCTATGGCACAGAACCCTGAACTTTGGGAGACTAGGACTAACCACACCAGACTGGGTCATCTGTAACATACATTGAGACAGATCTCATACGTTTTGGATAAATTAGTTACATCCAGAAGCTTTAATAATACTCAAATCACAAATCACCAGCCTTGCAGAAGAAGCTAAGTCGTTTTGGATTTCACCTGTTTGAGGACTGAGACAGGGCTCAAATGATCTCCAGACATCTTTCCCAGTTCTAAAATCCTATAAATTGAGTTTCTATATTTCAAGGATGAATCCTAGTAGCATTCCTGCAATATAACCTCATAAAAATTTTACCTCCTGTCTCACTTGTTACAAAGCATGCTCACTTATATAAAGTCATTATCTTCTCATAACCCTGTGAGCTTAGAAAGGCAAGAGGAAGAGGTTTTGAACAATCCTGGGAGGGAAAAAAGCAGAAAGGTTAGGAATGCTAAGTCAGAGAGACCTCGATTCCAGCCTCCTCTCTGCTCCTCAGTACCAGTGACCTGATTAACTGCTCTGGGCCTCGGTTTCTTCATGAGTAAAGTGAGATGGCTGCGCGAGACGTGGTAAGAATCATTCACGCACCCCAGGCCCCCGGAGTCCTACGCAGAGTGCTTTCCCTCCCCCACCTCACCAGCCGGTTCCCCCCACCTTCCCCCCTGTATTAACCATGCCTTTTATTTTCTGTATTCTGATGCTTTGACATGGGGTGGGGGTGGGGGGAACCTACAAAGGTTCTCACCCCAGTTCCCTCCTTCCCCTCTGACCCTGGTGCTCCCCTGTGGGCCCCCTCTCCACCCCAGGGGCTCACGTGCTCCCTCCTCTTGGGATCGCTGAATATCAAACTGTTCTTTCAATGGCAATCATCTCTCATTCTCCAATTTTCTAATAATACATGACATTTTAGGGCACCCCCCACCACCTTTTACCTGCCCCAGCACTAGCATAGGAGGTCCCCAAAGTGGATGTATTACCTTGGCTGGGCCACAGTGCCCAGATAGCTTGGTCAAGTATTATTCCAGGTGTTTCTGTGAAAGTGTTTTGGATGCGATTAACATTTAAATCAATGAACTTTGAGTTAAAGCAGATTGCTCTCCATGATGTGGGTGGGCCCATTCAGGCCTTAGGAGAACAAAGCCTGACCTGCCCAGAGGAAGAATAAATTCTGCCATCAGACCACATGTGGATTCAAACTACAACTCTTCCCTGAGTTTCCAGACTGCTACTACCCTGCAGATTTTGGACTTGCCAGCCTCCACAATCACATGAGCCAATTCCTCAAAATAAATAAATATGCGCATGCACGCGCGCACGCGCACGCGCACGCACGCACGCATACGCACGCACGCGCACGTGCACGCGCACGCGCACACGCGCACGCACACAGACTTTGATTCTGTTTCTCTGGAGAATGCTGACAAGTACAGCGATGGTAAGATTAAACGTACAAAACCCCGACCTGTCGTGAATAAGAATGCTCACAGCAGCACTCTTCATAATGGGCAAAAACAACCCAAGTGGTCATTCGCGGCGGTTTGGATAAATAAATTATAGCAACTCATGAGTTGAAATACCAGGGAGGAAAATAAGTGAACTACATTGAACATGGTCAAGTCTTGCAAGCAGACTACTGAGTGAGGCAAAACTAGTCTATGGCACCAGAAGTCAGGATACGTACGATCACCCTAGGACAAGCAGAGAAATTTTAAGCTTGAAGTTACTTTCTACAAGTGAATGTGTTCGATGTTTTCTAAACTGAATTTTGGAAAACATCCTACAGCATGAGTCTCCAGCCTCCGGAAACACTGAGGAAGTTCAGGCTTTCGAGCCTCAGAATCACCCCAGCAGGTACATTAAGTGCTCTTTTATCTCCACAAGGCGCAGAGTCCCACAGAGAACCTGGCAAAACAACCCTCTCAGCATCCGGGGTTTTTCAGAAAACGGAATTTCCCACTGTAATTAGCTCAAGTGTCTCTGGGTGAGTTGAATAAATTAGACATGCAATCTGTACCGCACGCTTCAAGAACTGCAAGTCATTCGCTGAACTTCAAAAAAAAATAGAAGGCAAAGAAAAGAAGCTAGACAACTCTTGTGCTGCCCGGACCGACAGCAAACACTTGGATCTGGGGCTTGAGGGCAAGGAAGAGTTTGTCTGCTGTCTTTTTTAGTAACTGGGTTGAAAAGTGGATTGACTCAGGAAATGTTGTTGGGGGTTTTGTCGGAAATACGGCATTCAGACGTCACTTGGGAAAGGGGAAATGGGATCTGAGGAGATCTCTCCGTTTTCAGGGCTCTTCCTTCAGGCCCTGGTGTCTGTAGGATGTGGGGTATCCTTGGCACCTAGAGCAGCAAATGCTGGCTGGCCAATGCCCCCTGGACAAGGTCCACGATGCTTAATCTGCCACCCCTGACCCAGCCCAACTAGCTCCCTCCTTGGTGCTCCAACACACACCCTGTGCTATGGCCGCTCTGCACTTCTGGGAATTACAGGAATGCACCAGGGGTCCCGACCTTCACACCTTTGGACACCCTGTGATTTATCTGGAGAACTAAAATGATGTGAAAAACTTCTGCTCACCTCCCAAGACTCTGCTCTCCTTCCAAAGGCTTTTCCTAACCCACCCACCCAGCCCCTCTGTTCCACCACCCACAGTGCAAGCCTTGTGGTGGCACAGACCACGCTGCCTGTGGATCGATGGTGGCCTGTCAGCCTCGCTGCTAGACTCTGAGCACCTTGCAGACAGAGCCTTCAGCACTCAGTTCCAGATTCCCAGTCCTTCTCTCCCTCCCTTCCTCGTCCTGTCTACCTCCAATCTCTCTCCTTCTCTATCCCTCACCCAGTATCCCCTCCCTCCCTCTCTCCCAATCCCTTTTCCCCTCTGGGTCCTCCGTGTCCCCCCTCCCCATATGTTGCCCTGCCTCCCTGTGTCCCTCTCCATCTGTCAGCTTTGATCTCTCCAAATTCATTCTCCCCATAGCAAGGGACACAAGTACCTCTAAAGTCATTCTTACAGCTTCATTACCAGAGAGAAGAGTCCTTCCTCTCTCCTGACTTCAGTAGGAAAAATCCTGGAGAAAGTTCTGATTGGTGGGGCTCAGGCCAACAGTCCTTTCCTTCAGACCAGTAACTGTGGCTGGGGACATGAGATAACACACCAGGAGCTCGGAAGAAAGGAGCTGGATCAAAATAGCCTACACTCTACCCACTCATACATGCTAATTTTTTATATTTTAAATTTAAATTTTAAAATATGTTCAGATTAAATACAAATAATGCTAAGATTACTTGATATTCTATTAATTTGCAAGGCTACTCTATAAAGGACAAGCTCCAGATGGAGTTTATTTACTCACATCTGTGTATCTTGCACACAAATTAAGCATTGCTCACAAACCCAAAAACCCTCTCAACTGTGAGGCCGTAAGACCAAGTTGCGCCTGTCTGGTTCATTGCCACATGCCCAGCATATATAGCACAGTCCCTGGCACATAGCGGGTGCTTACACATATCTGGGTGAAGAAATGAAAAATGATTGGAACGAGTGATTAGATAGATGGATGATTAACAATAATTTCTTAAGACAATTTATGAAATTTACGAAAACCAGAGCTCTCTCT
Source organism: Lyroderma lyra (assembly GCA_004026885.1). Taxonomy (NCBI): domain Eukaryota; kingdom Metazoa; phylum Chordata; class Mammalia; order Chiroptera; family Megadermatidae; genus Lyroderma; species Lyroderma lyra. The sequence goes on from PVJL010003215.1 coordinate 82,385, forward strand.
TTCTCTCACACACATATCCATACACTTCACCCAGCCAAAACAGCTAGAACTCAGTGGTTCCCCAACTTTCAATCAAACACCACCCCCAGACAAAATGCATTCCTAGAGCCTGCCATGGCATGCTAACCTACTGGGAACCTCCCACCTTAACTTCTGATTCTTCTGGATTCTTCTCTAAACTAGTTTCCACAGGAAATTCTGAGGCCCCTGAACAATGGCAACAGCCCTGGATTCCACCCGCCAACCCCGCCAAACTAGGAAGAGATGAAACTCAAAACACGTGAAGAATCTCCCTTCTGCTGTCTCTTGACGGCACATCGGACCCAGGCCCAGGAAGCCGATCAAAGGGGAAAGGATCATTAGGAACCAATCTGTACAAATGAGGATGCTTACGGCGGAGTTAAAAAGCAACAGACCACCTCTTTTCTGGGTAAAACAGCATTTCTCACCTGGCGCCTTTGCAAACGGCCTCTAATGACAGAGCAGGCGTCAGAAGGAGCACAAGAAACGGAATAAAACATCAGCACCAGGCAAGCATGGTTCCTCATGAAATTTTTAAAACCCCAGTGTGCAGGGAATAGAGAACTGGCTCCAATCAGCCAGGTACACATATTGCCTCTTTTTAGTTGAATATTTTTCAACTCACCTCAGAGCTTTCACATTCAAACACCAGGCAGGGATGCAACTAACCCTGTGATGTACGCTCCGATTCCAGTTCTTTTTGATGCAACTGCTCAACACTTGATTGTTGTGATCCTGGATGTGTCAGAGTCACTGCCGCCCCTTGCCTCAGTTTCCACATGTATACCACTGAGACAACATATACGATGGGTCTCAGGAGTCATGGGACAAATTCAAACAACAATTCTGTCAAGCACTCTGACCCTCAGCTCAAACACAATCAGTGGATTCGTGGGCCTGGACTAGTCATGTAAGGTTAAGTCTCATCCTTCTTGCCTATGAAATAAGAATGACCACTCCCGCCCCACACGGTGATACTGAGGAGTACATGAAAACAACTGGAGAACCACCTCCCCAAAGGCAGTGCTGGCTCTCAGCGAGTATCTGAAAAGTATTAGTTCCCTGTGTACTGAAATCATAGGAGACCCAGAGCTTCCCATCTCACTGTTGCATTTCAACACAAGCGCACACACTTGATGCTGAGAGGCAGGTTGGAAAGCTGGACCTTCCACGGAGATCCCATACCAACCACATCGCTACTAAAACCAGACCGCGAACGCCAGGAGCCCCGTTAGTCAAAGGGGAGTCACCGGAGACACTGACGGGGAGGTTGGAGCAGAGCAAAGAAGCAACCCAGACACTGAAGAAAGGGTGACATTATTCAAAGGAGGAAAAAAAAGCAGGTAAGAAAAACAGGAAAAGGAAAGAGGAGAGATGTGGGGACACATTCTGCATGTGCTCACCCAGGTGTTCTGAAAAGCAGACCCCAAGATTGGATTAAACACACAAAGATCTTATTAGGGGGCAGTGCCTCGCGGGAGAAAACAGAAAGGGGTTCTGAGGAAGCCCACTCCGAGCAAAGGAGAGGGAAGGAAGGTTGGGTGGCTGCACCCCAGCTTGTCGTGCAGTCCAAGGGAGGTTCGGCAAGATTGGGGGGCCGCTGTATGAGAAGTAGGGGAAGGTCTACTTCCTTCAACCACATCCTCTTTGCCACCGCCCCCCTGAGTCGGCATTTCCTACCGACATGGCAGAAAACCGAGCTTCTCGCTTTGTTTGCACACTGACTGTCTTCACAGCACAGGTGAAACCATGAACAAAAAGACGTACAACAGAGTACATCACACCAGGCCTGGGAAAACACAGGAGTGAGGGTAGAAAGCCCTGATGCTGGTTCCAAACAGAATGGTTCAGGGGAGGTTCAGTGACACTAGAGAGGGTTGGAGAAAGAGGGAAAGGAACCAGGGTGTGCTCTGATCTTGATTTGGGTCCCCCCGAAGCTCAGCCCACAAGACAAGGTTTTGGTGACAGGCAGTGTATTGGGAAGATGAGGCAAGGAAACCAGGTGAGGGGCTGAGAAGAGGGAGACAGGAAAGGAGATGCTGAGATGGGGGAGCACTGCTGAGGTCGTTAGGGAGCATGACTCGCCCCCACCCACCCCAGGGGCAGAGAAGCACAGAGCCCCTTCCACAGACGCCCCTGAAGGACCAGAGTCTGAAGCATTTATCCACTGGCGCTCTTCCCACTGGTTGAGAGCTGCCCCTTGGAGGTTACCCCCCTAAACTCCCAGGCTGGGGAGGTCCCATGCTGGAGGAAGCCCCACACAGAAAGCCACCTCCTTAAGGCGAGACACTTGCCAATGACAAGCAAATCTGAGTGTTCATGAACCTGACTGTCCAGGCACAGCAAAACCCAAAGGTGAGCCCAGAGCTGAAGCACAGGCATTTGCTCTGGCTCCAAAGGCAAGCTGGACATTAAATGACTTCAACCCTGGCACCTCGTCTCCATTCTCATATGACACTCTCCCCATCATCCTGGGTCCCACCGGTGTCAACCCTTGCTATGATGCTGCGTATAGTATTTTAGTGAACTGTGACCTCCTACCCCAAATTTGCCCAGGAAAGAATTTGTCTCAGGCTCAGCTCTGAGGCCCACCAGACCGGAACTCTGAAGTGGGGTGAGCAGGAAGTAGCACAAATCCAGGCCATCCCTCCCGCTGCCAACGATGCCCTCCCAGAGTGCAAACTCACCTCACTGAAGGATGGCCGCCCAGAGACTGAGCACTTCAGGCGGCAAGGTCATACCATGGTGACCTTTTCCCCTCTACAGCAGGGCAGGCTTCCACTGTGACTAAGCGTGTCAGAGCCACGGCAGACGGGCCTGGGCCTGCGCCCCAGCTTTGCGCCTGCCACACTGCTGCACACAGCTAACCACTGAAGCCGGTGGTCTTCGGGCTTCAGAATCCCCTGGAGCGCTAAGAAAGTGCCCAGAGCCCTCTGCTCACGGAGCAGGAAAGGGCCTAAGGGTCTTGAGCAGTTCCTCAGGGGTATCTGACACCCACCAACGTTCAAGCACCTGAGCCAGAGTGTCCCAGATTTTACTGTGCGTGTGACTCAGCGTGGGGTCTTGTTCGACAAGACCGATTCGGCAGGCCTGCTGCGGGGGCGAGAGTCTGCACTTCTCAGGGGCTCCCAGGTGATGCTGGCGCAGCTGGTCCACAGGCCAAGTTTGAGGAGCCAGGGCCTATGACACAGAACTTCACGGTCACAGGATGGCTGCATGGAGACGCTGCAGGAGCGGGCTCCCCGCTGCCATTCTCCCCGGTTCCCCCACGGTGCACCTGGCTACCAGTGACTTCCTGTGCACAGGGACAGAAAAAAAAAATCTTGCTATGTCACTTCTTTTTTTGGAAATGTAGTCACATATTTTATTTAACCCAATATATGCAAAAATACTATCATGTCACCATGTAATCAATACAAAAGCTATTGAAGAGATTTTCTTTTTCCTGGTACTCAGTCTTAGAAATCCAGTGTGCACTTCACACCTACAGCCTATCACAGCCCACATAACAGCCCCATGTGATGGCCACTGCCTTCATGCTCTGGCTTACAGCACAGTCTGGAAATTCTCATTCTATCAGAATTTACGTGCTGCTTTTCAAGCACTGCATGCTCCTAGTTTCTGAGCCGAAGCTGGCATTAGAAAGCAGCCAAAGAGAGAGAGAGTGCCAAGCATCTCTGAGGGTTTTGTTTGCTTGTTTGTTTGTTTGTTTGTTGCCTCTACTTTGCAGTGGCCTCCTGGGAAGTCCGGGGTGACCAACCACCCCACTTTACCTGATAACTGTCCCTGTTTTATCATTAAAAACTCACATCTATCCCTCGGTCCCAGGCAAACCAGGAGAGTTGGTCACCCTTGCAAATCTGTTCCTGCACAGATGAGGACCTTTTCCCTCACTGGGAATGCTCCCAGGTTCAGCCCAGGGGAGGAAATATGGTCCAGGCTCTCGAGAGCTAAACTTCTGCACACAGGACTTGCAGCTCGGTCAGGCCCCAAGGCCACTCCAGACCTCTGCACAGCCTCTCCCAACTCTCATCTGCCCTGGTTCTGATATTGACTCTGAATCTCAGTTTATCGCACTGGGATCTGTGCACATGATAAAAATGTGAAAGCATTTTGAAATCTGCCAGGAATTAATGTCTCCTATTAATATTATTGAGCAAGTATTATATGCCAAGCCCTGGGCTAAGAGCTTTACATTCATCATAGGATTTAACCCTTACAACAACCCCATGAGACAGGCACTATTATTGCCCCCAATTTACAGATGAGGAAACTAAAATTCAGAGAGGTTGAATAACTTGCCAAAGGTCACACAGCTTCTCAAGTCTCAGAGGTGTGACTGGAACTAGAGCTCTGACTCCAAAGTCCATGAAAACAGCAAAACAGAAGACAAAGACCTGAGAGTGGGACTGTACGTAAATGGCAAAGTTCATTTCCACACTGAGAAAAGTGCTCTAAACGTGATGCCCTTGACAAGGAAAAAAGGGGGGAACAAAAGTTTTCAGAAGCATTTGAGACAAGAGTATATATTACTGTCTACAAACAGGTTTGAAGAGAGGATTTACAGAAACTTGTGTGTATCCCTTCACCCCAGAGGGCACTTGTTGGTCCCTCTTTCTGATCGCTCTCTAGCCCCTAATCTTCAGGGAGAAGGAGATCTCTAATCGCCCAGATCTCAACTCAAATGCACATTCCTCCACAAGGGCTCCCCTTCCTAACTTACCTAAACTTCTACACCTCATCTCACTCACACGTCACTCCACCCCATTACCCTGCTTCATTCTGATTATTAATACTCATCAGAGATCTGCTATTACCTAATAATGTAGGTATCAAGTCTGTGTGTTACGTTCTCCCTCCCTGTGTAAGCTCGTGGAGCAGGGGGCTTGTCAGCCTTATTTATCACCATGTCCTAGGGGCCTAGAGCCGTGTACATCCAGCACACGGTAGGCCCTCAAACCTTTCTTGATTATTGAACAAACACAGGACCTGAAAAGATATGGACTATATTGTCAACAGAGGAGGAAGAAAATTCTATGAGATTTTTTTTAAGTGGACTGCAATCAACACTCAAAACTGAAAGAGCAAATTTTCTTAGTACTGATGCATCCCGCTTTGCAAAGTGACCAACCCACAAGAGCTATAGTGAATCTTCTCTTGTTGTGCCGAGTTCTCTGCTTGCAGCCCGGTGTCTATAGATTTTGATTACCAAAAGCATCACCACAAGTGACAGACACTCAAATTCCTTGGCTCTGGAGAAGTCAAAACCCAAGTCAGCCAAACAAAGTCCAAACCCAAATCAAAAACACCTTCCCTGATCTGGTTGTGCTTTGAATTATTGCCAGAGAGACTGAAAGAATTCCCTGCAGAGGCTTCCTAACTTCCAGCAATTATCTTAAGGTCTGATTAGCATTTTAAATGTCACCTGTATAAATTAAAGTTGTTTATCGCTCACAATGTCATTATTTTGTGACTCATGACTTGGCTGCATGTAGCCAAAACTCACTTTTGGGAAAATCTCATTCTAAATGCTACCTGCTGGATGAGACCTGGCGAAAACCTCCCTGTTGGTTCAAATACCTAGCTTTCTCTTTTTATTCTTCACTTCGGTAATCTCAGCTTCCTTCCTTGGAACATTTCGAGTATCGGGGGTGTCAAACTTGGAGGGACGACTATTTGAAAACAGGTTTTTGGGTTATGTAAGTTACCCCACACAATCCACTGGGGACTTAAGGAAAACAAATGAAGATCCCTGAGTATAATTCTGTGTCAGTCAAGCGCCACTCAGCATCGTCTGTCTTGTCGGTGTACACGTTACTTTCCCAGGGAATTGTAAGTGATTTTTGGAGGTCACCTCTACTCCTGGTCATGTTTTTTATTTTTACCAAAACTAATATTTAAAAATAGCTCCCTTTTATGCATACTTTCTCTATGCCACCAGCATTTCACTGATTTACTTTGTTTTGCTTCAGAATTGAAGAGAACAGAGGCATTTCATGCTTCTCTGATCAAAGGCAGCTGGGCTGTGAAGTCACTTGAACCCCTGTTCCAACCTTTGCTCCACGACTTAAGGCTCTAGGACCTTCCTCACTGGATGGCAAACACCTAACACAGGCTAACACAGAGCAGGGGCTCAGCAAATGATTGGATGAGTAAACAAAAAGACGTGAATGACTGCCTTTGCAGGTGGCTTAGACCTTGAGCTTCATTCACCAAGGCTTTGGATACATAAAGAAGAGAGGAACAGCTCAGGGAGCCGCAGAAAACTCCCAGAGGCCTGGGTAGTATCTAAACTGCATCAGCAGGTAAAGGAGGAAAGAAAGGAAAGAGGAAAAGAAGGAGGCAGGTAGGCAACAGTGCAGGTAGAAGGGAGAATGAGAATGCACTGGAATTTCTGCAGAAAATATACTTTTGAATCCTAGAAAGAAAGGGCTGAGGGATTAAGGAGTTAGATCTAGGAGGTGTGGTCCTGTGAGCCTCTGGTTCTTGACCAGGAAATGCCAGAATGCCTGCTGGTACATAAGGAAAATGCCACTTGTGGCCTTTTGGATATCAAGGCAAGAGGGGCTGTCCAAGTGTCACGTTCCTTACAAAAATGTCCTTTTCAAAATTTCAGCAAGAACTGGAGGCAAATGTTGACATTTCCACAACAGAAGCTTCATCACAATGAATCTTCCCCGAACGCAGAGGGAGACAAAAGGTATATCTGGCAAGATACACAGAGTGATTGATCTCTCCTACCCAAGGAGAAAGAGAATAGTAAGAACTATCCCAGGGAGCAAGCATCTCCTCAATGCCTTTCTGATCTCAGCTCTGGCCCCCAAGCCCTCTGTTCCTGTGGCTCTGGGCTTTAACCAGATAGACGAGGTGCTGCCCAACCGTGTGTATGTTGGGGGAGGTGGGAGCTGTATATGTCGCTGCCCTGGAGTGATCATTCAAAAAGGATGTGACTCGTGATGGTATGCATTAGGCCTCCAGGAGCCCTGACTCATTCACAAGCAACAAGGAGATTGTTTAAAAGTGGTGGAAATCTTACAGCAAATTTATAAAAACAGAAGTGGGTTTGGTGTGGGGTTTACTGATGTAAACTGGACTTACTCATTGATTCAGATAGGGCCCTCTCATCATGGGTCCTATGTGTAATAAGCCTTTATCGAAAACTCACTGCGTGTAGTTGAGCCTAAGCTCCAGGTTCTTGAGGAAGGGACAGTCCAGTAGGGGGAATTTAGCTCAGTTCAGCCAGGATTTATTATTATAGAAGGATGGTATTGGAAGAGCATTTAGGAATCAACTACAGGCACATGTTGGAGATACTGTAGGTCTGGTTCCAGTCCAGACCATCCCAATAAAGCAAATGTCGTAATAAAGGTAGTCATCATCTTCTTGCTGGTAGAAGGTATGATGTGCAATAAAGGTCAAGAATGCCTCTTGTCCCATCTACTCATTTTGCAAATTAGGCAACTAACTGGCTGAGGTTAAGGTTAAGGAAACAAATAGCTAATTATGTGAGTCACAGACAGGGGTCTTTGCCTAATCATCCAATCACAGTCATTTGTCAGCATGTTTAGTTAGATGTGTGGGAAAACTTACAACCCCAATTCCTGGGTAAAGACTTCATATCAGTCACAAACTCCAATGTTTTGAGTAAAATAGTTCAGAGAGCAACAGAACTTCTTAGGCGGAATGGAAATTCACATTTGTCTTCATGACGCTAAAGATCTTCTAAGGCAAGGACGGTCTTTTAGTCATTGTGGGTTCCTGGAGCCTAAGACAATACTTGGCATATAGTAGGTGCTTGATAAATGCATTGATGAATCAAATGCTTAAGAATCCCTCAAATAAGGTGACCAACTCATCGCTGTATGCCCAAAAGTAACCAATTTTAATCGTCTAAGACCTGCATCCTGGGCAGCCATCTCAGTTTGAGGCAAACCAGGACAACTGGTCACCCTGCCTTGAGTCCTTCTCCCTGCTTCTGCATTATAGCTGCATTCAAATGAATTTAATCCATTCATCTTTCCTAAATGTCTCCCAAGAGGGAAACTTTTAAAACTTCATGGGGAATGTAATATCTTCATAGGAACTTTTTCAGAATGTCTGATGTAAATGTTCTTGTTGCTATTTGGATTATTTTTACTTTTCTTGGCTCCAACAGAAACACCACCCCACGCAACCCCAAACTTTGACATAAAAAATATTAGCCTGTAGTCCTTGCATTCCACCTTCCTACTCACCCACTAGGGTAGCCAGTGTCTTTGGGTAGATCTCTGGATGACCCCAAAACCCTGCTTCAGCTTGGAAAAGTGCTAACTATACTTATGGCTCCAGAATGGTTTGGTTTTTTCCTACCTCCTCTCCAACAAAATGTAGCTGTCCTGTGTCACACTCCCACAGATAGCAGTTAGGATTTGGTCCTCAAAATAACAATGATTTAACCTAGTTAGAACAGTAGAAAGGTAAGCCCCGGGGCAGCTTTTTTCTCCTGTTAAGACTCAAATTATGCTTCACTGGCACGAGCCCTGGGCATGTATATCGATATTCACACAAGGTTAATCAGTGACTTAGGGGGTGGGGATTACTGGTTTCTATAACCCAAAAGGCAGGCCTGGTTTGGGCCCCCCACCTCTGCTCTCCTCTGCCTTGCCGTCTTTCTATTCCAGACAAACTCTATTCAGGGAAGGGGAAACTATGTCACTGGAAGAGTCAGGCTTTCATTGTCCTTGCTGCCCACACCGTCACAGGACGAGAGATCCCTCCCTTCCAAAATCTATTCCAAAATCCAAAAGTCTCACGGGGACTTGGGTTGTCCCTGTTGAGATATATCCTTATCCTGAAATAGTCATTGTGACTGAAGATGGTGGGATCCTTTTGATTAGTCAGGTTGGGGTCATTTGCCTCCCACGCAGCTAATGTAGGAAAGGGGAAGGGTTAGGGGTAGAGCTGACAAAAGCTAAAGCTGTGAAACCCCCACCCACCTGCCTCCACACCTCACCTACACAGCACTTCGCCTTATCACGATCATTATTCCATCATAAACTACTCTGGCACAGGGTCCGGTGCCTGGATTACATTCCCCAGGAGGAAGGGGTAAAAATGTGCTATTAAATATAATAACTGCCTATGAAGAATGTGAAACATCAAATAAATACAATAGCTAAGGCATCAATCTCCAAACACGGGGGAAATTCTCCCTGAGAGGGAGAGGCTTTGCTGGAGCAGCCCAGAGACGTGCCCAAGTGTTTTGGCAAAGCTTTCCCTGGTGGATGCCAGAAAGACCTGCTTCCACCCAGCTGCAGTCTCCATCTATTCAGAGCTCTTGGTAGCAACTTGACTCTAATTGCCTGTAGTTGGTCATTATGTCTCAGCTGCAAGACTTGGAAAGGCCAAGAAGCCAGTTCACCCAGAGGCCTTTTGTGTTTTAAATGTTTGGACCAAAAAAAAAGAAATTTCCTAAGGAAAGTTACCATTTAGATTTATGTGGGCCAAAGGGCTCTGCTTTGGAGACATTTCCAAGCAATTCACCTTTGAAATCCCTGGGGTCCACAGAAGAAACTCAGAGTAGCAGTGTACACAGAAATGAGATTTCTATGACACTTCGCACTAGTTCCTGAGCGTGGCGCAGACTACAAAGTAAGCTGGCCACATTCGTTAGGGGAATTCAGTTCAATTCTATGAATGTTAATTGAGCTCTGTTTCAGTAAGGATGCTTTCAGCTGCAAATAACAGCTGAAAGAGCCTATTAAAATTGGCTTTAAATAATAGGAATTAATTACCTCACGTAACAAGAAGTTGGAGAGGCAGGTTCAGAAGCTGGTTAATCCAGCAGTTAAACAACTCCAGAGATATCGTTTGACTTCTCTGAGATTTCCATGGAAATATAGTCATGATTTCAAGATAGCTACTAGAGCATCCAACGTAACATCTGCACACCACAACATCCAAAGGTATAGGAAGGTAGAATTTCTCCATCGGTATCTCTTTCTCCCTTTCTAGAATGGGAAATCTTTTCCACAATTCCTCTCAACAGACTTTCTCTTACATCTCTTTGGGGAGAACTAGATCATATGGGCATTCCCATTAAACCAATAAGCCAGAAAAGAGGAATATGAGGGCCATAAAGGCTTTAGGCCAATCATGATTCACTTCCTAGGTCTGGGCCCCCCATTCTGGAGCACATTGCCTCCTAAACAATTTGGGGGATTTGCTGGTGAGAAAGAAAGTGTGGAGCAGTGGCTACTGAGGAGGCAACAAACTGTGTCTGTCCCTGCGTATCCATCTCTGTGCTCTGTGCATGGGGCATACAAATATGGACAAAAAACGCAGACCCCCTTCTCAAGGAGCCCACAGTGAGACAAGCACCCACACAATAATCTTAATTATTTATTGCCCTGCTTAATACAGAAATGGATTTGAAATGGTAAAGAAGAGCTGGGCCATATTTTATTTTTTAGGAATTTCTACAACAGAATTTCCCATCCCACATGCTCCTCCTATGAAGTGACCGTTCCTCTTGTCAAGAAGTGGCATCTTTGTTTGAATCGGGGTGGACTTGCGGCTCTAGCTGAAGTGACAACACAGGATGCCTAAGGCTAAATCTTAAAAGTCAACACAACTGTCACCTGGTCCTATAATGGATACTTTCTCTTGGAACCCAGCCACAAGCTGTGAGGAAGTCCAAACTTCCCTAGGGAGAAGCCCAGCACCGACCTGCCAGCTGCATGAGTGAGCCATCCAGAGCCTCCGACCCCACTTGACCTGCTGTAATTGATGCCACGTAGAAGAGAAATGGACTACCCGACTGGCCCCTAGCCGAATCATAAATCTGTGAGCAATATAAATGATCATTGTTTTCACAAGCCACTAAGTTTCGGGGTGGTTTGTTAGGCAGCCACAGGTAACTGGATCCCAGCTAACGTTAGAACTAGAAAGAAAAAAGCTTTCAAGATGGTATAAACCACTTGCTATCGGAATATGGAGGAAGGAAAAATAAATGTTTGCTGGGGAGACATTGGAGGGCTAGTACAGAGGAATCAGACACAGAGGAAGGGTCTTTAGTGCTAAGTCTCAGAGGATGAGTCCATTACAGAAGATGGGCAATTGGAGTGTAAGCAAAGTGAACGTAACTGTGGTTCAGGAAAGCATGGAGCATATGGTGAGTGTCTGTTGGGTTCGAGTCCTGTGGTAGACCTTACTGGTGGTGTTCACCAAAATGTCTGGTTCTCTTCTCCTAACAGACACATGTCTTCTTAAAGTTAGGTATGGCCATAAGACTTGCTTTGGGCAGTTACTTGTCATGGGAAATGTCGCTAGTCTCCTTTGGTGAAGCATCTAAGAGCTTCTACACAATTCTCCATTCTCTTAACTTTAACCAATCCTGACACCTCATGTTGAGATGTGGACATCATAAGATGGTGGAGTTCCTGTCAGCCTGAAACCCTGAGTATATTATAGTTTTGGAGGAGTTTTTCAAATGCTGCCTTGACCCACTTTTGAAGTCCTAGCTACAAGGTAGTTAGTTCCTCTTTTTGAACAATCCACAAACCCAACCACCACCCTCATCAGGCTCTCGCACTCTACATCACTATATCCCCACACTAATCCCCCAGGACCTAGTTCCAGGCAATCAAGGAAAGCCCCCAGCACCAGAGCCCTCTGGAATTATTCCAATTGGCCAATCCTAAGCCTGCGTGCCCTGCGTGGTTTCCTTCCCATTGAAACCACAACAAAGGTGCTTGCCCACGGTTCCCTTCTCTTCCTCGTAACCAACCCCAGTGCCTCCCCACAGTACCTGCATGAGGTACTGTGTTCTCCCCCAGAGGGCTGTGAGTATAAAAACAAACCATGAAACTTTTTCCAGTTTCTCTCTCAATCTGCATCTAGCCTTACTTATCATAATTCACTCAAGGTTTAACTCAAGTTAAAACACTGAGTTACTATAATGAGCTGACCTGGGTTGGACATGTAGCTGACACAGGAAGTACAACTTGATTGCTTTAACCCACTGAGGTCTGAGGCTGTTCTTTACTGTAACATAATCTAGTTCATCCCAACTGAGAACTGCCCAGTCTCTACTTCCCTTCCTCTGTGAGAGCACCTCAAATTTGTATTGGAAAGCCAACTCTCTTCTGACTCTCATGTGGTTAAGAGGCTGACTTCATTCTCCTTGCTCCAGAGGCAAACATATCACCCAAGCCTAGGCAACCAGCATAATTCATTGACCTTCAAAAATACCCAAAATCTGATCTTCTACCTTCACCATCTTGGGCCAGGTCAACATCATTTCATCACTGGATAAATGAAGTTGCCCCTTTTCTGGTTTCCCCAGTCTCCTCTATGGACTATCCCCAACAGAGTGATCAGAGGATCATTTTGAAACAATTTATATCATGTCACTCCTCTGCCCAAAACCCCCCTAAGAGTACCCCTCTTACTCAGTAAAAGCCAAAGTCCTTCTAATGGCCAGCAAGGTCCCACCTGATTTGCCCCCTCTTCCTTCTCTGTGCTCTCCTGCTTCTTTGCCCTGGCTCACTCTTTTCCACTGGCCCCTTGCATTTTCATATATGTCAGGCTTGTTCCTGCCTCAGGGCCATCCCCTGTTGGCAATAATGGTTTGTTTTTTTAATATGACACCAAAAGCACAGGCAACAAAAGCAAAAATACAAGTGGAACCACCCCAAACTGAAAAGCTTCTGTATAGCAAAGGTAGCAATCCATAAAATGAAAGGGCAGTCTATGGAAACAGAGAAAATATTTGCAAACTACATATCTGATAAGAGGTTAACATCCAAAGTATATAAGGAAGTTATACAACTCAATACCAAGAAAATATAATAAAATTACTCAATTAAAAAAACGGACAAAGGACCCAAACAGACATTTTACAAGGAAGACATGCAAATGGCCAACAGTATATGAAAAGGTGCTCAATATCACTAGTCACCAGGGAAATGCAAATCAAAACCACAATGAGATATCACCTCACACCTACGAGGAGGTCCATTATGAAAAGACAAAAAAGTGTTGGTGAAAATGCGGGGAAAAGAATCCCTTGTGCCCTGTTGGCGAACTGGTGCAGCCACTATGGAAAACAGTATGGAGGGTCCTCAAACAACTAAAAACAGAGCTGCCGTGTGGCCCAGCAATTTCTCTTCTGGGTACACACAGGGCCCAACAGAAGTAACGCTCTTTTTAAAGTAGTTATGTTAATGTAGTTATGATAGTGTTATGTTACAGAATTACATGATTATGATTTTGGTTAGATTACCAGCTCATAAAAAAGGGCTGTTATTTGTGCCAGACCTGGTCTATCTAAAGGAAACGATATCAGTATCTTAAAGAAATATCTGCACTCCTATGTTCATTGCATTCACAGTAGCCAAGACATGGAAACAACCTAAGTGTCTGTGGTTGCATAAATGGATAAAGAAAACATGTTATGTATGTATGTGTGTGTGCACACACACGCATATATACATATATACATATATACATATACACATACACACACGCATACATATATACACATATATATACACACATATATATACATATATATATACACACATATATGTATGGGTTGTTAGGAAAGTATCCAGTTATATAATATGAAAAATAGAGGTATTTATGGCTGGATGTTTTTTTCCCAGACAGCCCTCATACGCACACACACACACACGCACACATGCACACGCGCACACGTGCACACACACACACACGCACACACACACACACGCGCGCGCACACACACACGCGCACGCACACGTGCACGCACACGCACACGCGCACACGTGCACACACACACACGCGCACACACACACATGCACACACACGTGCGCGCACACACACGCGCGCGCACACACGTGCACACACACACGCGCGCGCACACACGTGCACACACACACGCGCGCGCGCACACACACACACACAAATATGGAATCGTATTCCTCATTAAAAAAAAAAGAAAAAGAAAGTCCTGCTGTTTATAACAACATGGAAGAACCTGAAGGACATGATGCTAAGTGAAATAAGCCAAACATGGAAAGACAGATAGTCCATGGTCTTTCATATGTGAAATCTAAATATAGAAACGGAGAACAGAATGGTAATTTCCAGGGTCTGGGGATGGGAAGGGTAGAGGAAATAGGAGAGGTTGGTCAAAGGGTACAAACTTTCAGTTATAAGGTGAGTAAGTTCTGGGAATCTAACATATAGCATTGTGATTAGTGCTAATAATACTGTATTGTATATTTAAAATTTGCTTAAAAAGATCTTGTGTTCTCACACCCCCCCCAAAAAATAGTAATTATGGGAGGTGATGGATATGTTAATTAGCTTGCTCATGGTAATTATTTCACAACGTGTACATGCAGTAAAGCATCATGTTTTACACCTTTTAAAAAATCACATTGTACAACCACGCACACAAAAAATCATGTCCTCCTGTCCATGATGTGGAATTGTTGCTAGGAAGCAGCTATTCAGTCAGGGGCTACAAAGTGCAGAATAAACATTCTTTAAGAAATTGATAGGGTTGCTCCACGCTTTCCTTCCCAACGTGCTGGCTGGATGAAGCCGACTCTGAGCCTAAGAGATGGTGGGGCCCTGAATCACTCCACGGGAAAAGCCGCTCGTCAGCCAGGAGGACCTGCAGAGGGCTGCTACGTGGGAACTTGGCCAGGCCCTCTTCTCTTGTCAGGCAAACCCAATTTGGGAAATCTTGGTGTACGTTAGTTACTTGGAAAGATTATGAGAGCAAAATAGATGAAGGGACTAAGTAAAGACAAAAACTTCTCCCCTCAAATTGCTTTACATTTTATACCACAGTATTAGACTCAAGGAGAGTAACACTCATTTTTATCTTCATTTCCTATGGGACAATTCGGTTCACCCAATTATCATTAAGATTTAACTGGAAATTCAATACATTATGCAAATGTCCCCATTTATGTACTATCATGTCAACAGAGTACTGAAACGTAGCTGTAGTTAAAAGGAGTAGATGATACCCTGGGTCTCTTCTAGAGACATTTTGAAAGTAACAAATGGCACCCCCCAGCCCAAGCTCAGTAGAATCAATCTTGCAGATAGCTATAGTCTTGTTACCACACTGGCTTCCTCTCGGTGCAAAGGTGCTGCAGGAGAGAGATCTCAGTCCTCATCTTTCTAAAGAAATCAAGATGCAAGTACTAGTTATTTCTAAACGCAGCATGACTTTTTGTGTCACTTGTCAGGAACAAATATGTAAGGCAGCCCAGCCCATCTCACCGAGGGACAGAGTGCTTCCCATGTGCCAGGCACTGTTCATAGGGCTTTACATTATTACTTTATTTAAAGTCACTAATCGTCACGGAAAGGCAAACCAAAACCACTATGAGATATCACCTCACACCTGTTAGGATGGTCATTGTCAACTTGAAGTGGAAAAACCTTCTAGACAAGAAGAAGTCATATGCAAATGGCCTGTGGTAGGACAAATCAGTCTGTATATGAAGAATTGAGAAAGATCAGTGGGGCTGGAATGCAGAGACAAGGAGATGCAATACAACACATGGATTCTGGGGAGTAACGTAGGGCCTTGAGAGCCACTCCAAGGAGTTTTGTCTGCCTGACCAGTCTTGGTTTTCAGAGGCTGGCCGTTTACACTCAGCCCATTCCATCTCCTGGAGACCTACAGAGGAAACCTCCTGCTCATGCTGTTACCTCTGCAGACCACATTTTCCCTAACTCTCCTTCTCCTAAGTTTAACCAAACTTCATAGGACATGGGTTTAAAATCCTTTTCCACCTCCGTTGCCTCTTTGGGACACACCGTGGTTTGTCAGCATCCTTCCTCAAATGTGATGCTCAGAACCAAACACTTGAAGTTGGGCCAAGGTATAGAAGGTCTTTCACCTCCCTCTAGGATGCTTAGCTTTTGTTAATGTGACTTCGAAATGGAAGTCTTTTCTGTGAAAGCCACCTCACACTGCTGATTCATAATAGCTTGCAGTCAACTAAAACCTTTACATCTATTTCTTGTAGGCTGCTATTAAACCAGGTGTTTCTCATTCAATATGTATGTAGGCATTTATTTTTAATTTGTAACTTGTTTATTTCTAAAAACGACTGTCAGCTTAGAAACAGAACACAAGTATACATCTACACAGTTAAAATAAAGATCCAAGAGGGAGCAGAAACATCACATACTCTTAACAGGTGTCTATCTACTTGTATACCCTCATTCAATTTCATCTGATTGATTTAGGATTCTGGGTGCTGTTTTTCCAAATCTTTTTCACTTCTTTGAGATGTGAGCCACTCTCAGCAACACATGCATATCTTCAGTCAATTTGCTGTTGATCACCATTCTTACATAGATTCCAGTTTCTTCAATTCAAAGAGCTCAGTTCCATCGCTTACTAGCTGTGTGACCTTGGATGGGTTAGTTAACCTCTCTGTACTCCATTTTCTTCATTTGTGTCATAGTTCTCATTACATAGAGTTGTTAGGAGGATTAAATAAAGAAATTGAAGGGGTTTCACCACACTTTCTTTCCTCTTTTGCTGGCTAGATGAAGAGGACTCTGAGCCTAAGAGACGGTGGGGCCCCGAATCTCTCCAATCGGGAACCTACGTCAGATTGTCCTGTGGGGATACAGTGAGGCATCTTTTCTTGTCATTCAAATCCAACTTAAATTACCTCCCTACCCCTTGGTCATTTTCTATCTTTTCAACCTGTTTTTTCATAGCACTACTAATAAGAAGAATTAGCTGGTTTATTTATTTGCTTGCTTGTGTGAGAGCACAACCATAACTATCTTATTCCCCAACCATATCCCTAGCATTTAGAAAATTCAAGACACATAGATATTTATTGAATACATGACCAAATCTCCATTTCTCAGATGAGGAAACTGATATCTACTACTGTTAAGTGAAACGTGGAGTCTCCCAACCCAAGATCTAATGCCATACCTTCTTGGCTCCTCCACCATACTGGTCCAAACACACCCACCTTCTATCCTAGATTTCCTCATGCTATTTGAACAAGAACTTACAAAGACTGGAACAAAGACTACCCCATCCTTGGACTATTCAGATTTGTTTAATAACACAGCTACCTCTTAGCATT
Source organism: Lyroderma lyra (assembly GCA_004026885.1). NCBI lineage: Eukaryota > Metazoa > Chordata > Mammalia > Chiroptera > Megadermatidae > Lyroderma > Lyroderma lyra. The sequence goes on from PVJL010003215.1 coordinate 99,514, forward strand.
CCACATCTCAATGAACGTTGGCTCCATGAAAATCAAGTAAACAACCACTATTAATTTAACATTAAATTTCATTATAAATATACTCACTGTTGAAATGTGATTTTTCCTGGTTACAGATACTTATATAAATGAAAACATTTTTAAATCTATATACAAGTGTTCAAAAAATACCTCCATCTCCCATTCTCTTTCACTTGCCCTTGGCAGTGGGCCCTTGAACTTTTACCTGGCTGAAAGATCCACCACAGTGAATCTTTGTTCTGTTCAAAGATATTTCCCTTGAGGCCCTGGAGATTTTTCTTATAATTTGACATTAAAAATAAATAACAAAGAATCACTCAGCCAGCTCAGGGATCCTCTCCACCTCAGTTGAGCTCCAAGTTTACACTAAGAATATAAAAGGTCTGAAAGAGCTCCCAGCCTATTCTTTAGGGAGGGGATAAATTAAAAGAGGAATACCATGCTCGTGCTGCCGGCCAGTCTAACAGAGAACAGTGCTGTCACATTTCATCTGCCAAAGACAGAGAAAAAGGGCTGGATGTGAACTTTTAGACCAAGTGCTGCTTGTGAAACTGAACTCAGAAGACAATTTCTCAGACCAACGAGGAGAAAATGTCTAAGGTAATCGTATTTCCCCAGACTGAAAATTAGGACACACAAGCACGTAAAATAAATTTTCTTTTCTGTGTTGTTTTTGTTTGTTTGGGTTGTGCATATATGGGGGGCGGGGGGTCTGTGTCTGTGTATTGATTCTATATATATGAAGAAGCCAGTAAAATGAGAATTAGGGAGTTCCCTGGTGGTGTAGTGGCTTAAGGCTTCGTCGCTGGCTCTATCAGCGCTGTGGCCTGGGTTCGATTCCAGGCCAGGGAGCTACCCACATACCAAAAAAAAAAAAAAAAAAAAATTTAGAATTAACCTCATCCTGGGGTGGATTGGTTTCAGTTATTAAACTGGAAAGAATGTTTTAAAACAGGGTTATCATATTTTGCCATGTATAATGTGCACTTTTTTGCCCAAATTTGTGAGGGAAAAATAAGGGTGCATATTATACATGGGTAGTACTAATTCTGTATCTATATAAATGTTTTTAATTCTTGGTGCCACATAAAATTTCTTGTACCATGATGTTAAAAAATAAATGCTAAAATTCCTTTATAATACAAAAAACAAGTCCACAAATACAAACAAAAATTTGAATTAAAAAATTAAAACAAAAGATTTTTTTCCCTGAAAGTTTGGGCCAAAAACGTGGGTGAACATTATGCATGGCAAAATACAATATCGCCCCCAAAATGCTATATATATAAATATATATATACGTGTGTGTGTGTGTGTGTGTGTGTGTGTGTGTGTGTACACACTGTTGTGTCCACCTTAAACTCAGTTCCTAAAAGACACAAATAAAAAAGTTTCCATTTTTTGCAAAAAAGAAAATGTACAATGGTTCAACTCCCCTACAACCTACACTGGAAAATCCTTAGGCCAAAATTAAGATTCTCTCTATCCCATATATCTAACTTTACCCTTTTTTATAAACTGTCTTAGTTAGCATAGGCTAGGCTTTGGCTGCAGTAACACATAACCCCCAAATAACAGCCTCTTAACTTGGCGAAGGTATTCTTACTTAAGCTACACATCCATCAGAGATCTCCAGGGGGCGCTGTTCCACAGAGTTACTCAGGGACTCAGGCCAACAGCCTTCCACCACCTTGTAATGGTACATCTAGAACACAAATCTTCCCTCTAGGTCCCCCACGCAGGGGAAGAGAGGCTGGAGAATTACGTATAGGTTTTTCAATGCCCGAGTCCGGAAGTGATCCATGTACTTCTCTCATCTTTGGCCTGAATTACTTGTGTGGCCACACCTGCCTGCATGGAAGGCTGGAGGATATAGAACAGCACATGAAATACTGGGTAAGCATTACTGGCTCTGCCACACAAACCGTCCAGCCCTCAAGAAGAGTTGACCACTTACTTCAGAGTCCCTCAGAATCAGACAGAACTGGGTTTCGTTCCCAGTTCTACTTAATTATTAATACTTGCATAACCCGGCGGTAGTTCATTTCATCTCTCTAAGCCACAGTCTCTTTGTGTCTAAAAGGGAAATAATAGTGATCATAATACACATGTCATCAGGTTTTTGTTAGAATTAAGTGAGCAGATTCATATGCTCAGAACAGAGTCTAATACATAGTAAGTCCTCAATACATGGTATTTATGATGTTGAGAAGTAAGGAGTACAGAAGTTTCAGTTCCACAATTCTTAAGGTGCCTTTAGGAATTTATTGCCCCAGGTCTTTGTCATCTCCATAGTGCTAGTCTAGTGTCTGGCCTATAATGGATGGTCAGAAATTTTAAATCAATGTTGACTTAGCTGGAGGCTGACCAGACATACCATTTTAAATAAGACAGGTAACAATGGTACTGTCCTGTTTCGAACAGTACACACGGTCAGCCTGCTGACACCTCGAATTCAGCCCAGTGAGACTAGGTGGACCACATGTCCCATTTGAAACAAAACAGTACCATTGGTTTCTGTTCCATTTAAAACAGTACATCTGGTCAGCCCACTTAGCTGCTATCTCAGTACTTCTTGATAATTCTCCCCTGAGCTATCATTATTGCTATTTCCTCACCCAGAATGCCCTGCTCATGTCCATCTGCCTTTTCAATGCTATTCATCCTTTAAGCTCACCTCCACCACAAGGCTTTGTCAGGTCCTATCAGTCCTACAGGCATCATTTCTCTTTCCATTATTTCTGTTCTCGTTGTCAATAATCACACTGATTATTTGTTCACATGCAGCGCCTTAATCTTTCAATAAGCTTGTCCATCCCTTATGGTATAGATTCCATATTTTATATTCCCAGTAACAATTCATACTCACAAGGAAAACACACTATTATTTTGAACATCTATAAGCCAGTTACAGTACCACAGCATTTCTCAAACTTTCGCATGCCTCAGGGTCACCTGCAGGGCTTGTTAGAACACAGATCACTGAGTTCCACCTCTGGAGTCTCGGATTTAGTAGATCATTAACAGAGCCTGAGAATTTGCTTTCTAACAGGTTACCAGGTGATGCCAAGGCTGCCAGCCCTGGGGCCACACATTGAGAGCCCCTGTTACACAAGATGTTTTACATTTATCATATTTAATCTTCATCATCCTCTAAGGTATATAATGCTTCCTCCTCATGTAGTCAGTGGCGCTGAGGCTCACGGAGCTGAAATAACTTGTCCCCGTTTACCCTGCTGCTAAGCAGCAGGTACAAGACGTGACTCGGTCTCAGCTGAACCTCTGCTCTTCGCCACGAGGGTGACTGTATGCTGATTGTATTGTGATTACAATAGTTCATTACTTACTGAAATAAAAGAGCCCTTTCTCTTTGCATTAAAATTTTTACCAAATTCTCCAACTCTGAGTGCAAGGACATGAGTGTATTTGTTACTCTCAAGGAAGTTTGTTCAGCTCAAGATAAGAACGAATCTTTCCTGATAATTGAAGCCCTAAATCAAAAGCATAACAGTAGCCATGGATACAAGAACAGTGATGGCACCAGAGCCACAGCCACCACCCGGGACAGCTGACATAGACCCCTTTCCTCTTTGAGGCACTGGCCCCATTTCCGCTGGGACCGCCGCCTTTCCTCAGGGCTTGCCTTGATGCACCAGTTGATATTCTCACGATCTCCTAGGGCAGTCCATGGAAAAGAAACTGAAGGAACACGGCAATTCCTCAGAATAGCACTAGGTACGCTCAGTGCCCAGGGAGTCCTTGGAAACCGAGCTTCCAGTCTTTTCCTGTGACCACATCGCCCTCTAGGGGCCACTGGTTTCCAGACAGAGCGACAGTATGGCTGTTTCTCTGCAGAAATAAATGCTTATTGGATCCAAGATGGGATGACCCCAAGACTCACGGTAGCATGGCCTGTGACATTCAGAGAGGTATGTACATTGAGAACACGAAGAGAATGGCAATGACCGTTGTGACTCCCCCTTTTCCATGGTCCTCTTGCCACAGAAGTCTAGAGTCCGAGAGAGTGTCTAACCCTGTCCGGTCTGATTGCTAGACCACATCCAGAACTGTGCGTTCAACTGCATGTCAGACAGAAGCAAAGACAAGGCATGGGACATAGGAAAACAATCATTGTGATGGTTTAAAAAAAAAAAGAGACTCAAATCCATTGAAAATGATAAAGGAATGATAGATAGGAAAAGACTCAGGACACTCAAAGCCTCTTCGACTGCCAGAACAGTGTCTACAAGAGGTGAAGAGGTATGCCAGGAAGTGTTCGAGGGCAAATACATTTGAGGAACTTGGCTAAAACAAACTCCAAGAGATTTCTTTAATGCAGGACTCCCAGACCTTTAACATAGTACTGACCTGTGAATCTCCAAGGAGAACACGGTCTCCAAGTTTTGCCAGACCTATTTAGTGAGAAACTCTTTTCCCCCAGGAATAGCTTTCATCTTTTCATCGGATACCATGTCCTTAGACCTCACATTTGGGCCATGGACATTTACAGGATATTAGTGTTCCTCTATCCAAATTTGGACAAACTTAAAAATAATTCTGCTAGAGGGCTCAGGTTCCTTCTGCACAGCCCCGGGGATGGGGGGGAGCAATAAAAATAAAATAAATTGCTACAGCACATTACAGTTCACAAAGTACTCCCCTACACATTCTCTCATGTAATCCTCACAACAATCCTGTGAGGTATGCCAACCAGCAACCTTGTTATTTAAAACTGACAGATCTGAGCCTCCAATTAAGTCATCTCAAAGTTTACTGGGGTTTTGGGTTTTTTTTCTGAACCAAGCATGATGCTAACAAGTTCTCCATCCATGCAAATATGTAAGCACTTTCTGAAGTCTACTTAATAGCCATAACTGCTAGCTTTTATTAAGTTCTTAACTTTGTATACTCAACTCATTTAATTCTCATCAAAAAAAAAGAAAAGCCTGTGAGGTAGAAATTATGATTCTACTCATATTCCAGATGAGAAAATCGAGGCTTAGACAGGTCATGTGAGAGACCCCAAGTCACACAGTCAGATTTACATTAATCCAGAGCCACGTGTCTAACCATATGATCCATTACCGGGAAGCTCTAAGTATTGAAAGGGGATGGGTGACATCTGAAGCTGTGTCGCTCTCTGCAAGTCTATATCTTATGACAGCCCCTGCTCCTTCCCTTCCCTTCCCTCCACCTCCTCCAGCCTGAGAAGCAGGCTCATCAGCTCCATCAAAATACCTTCCAGAAGCAAGCAGTGTCGATGTCTCTAATCATCTACCTGAGACTTATTGCAAAGAGTGTGGTCTCCCACATGACTCTTTTGTGTGTGTGTAATTTATTGTGAACATATTAAAGTTCCTTTTGAGGACTGGATTCAGAAGGAAGCAGCTGCTTTTTCTAAGAAAATAAGGACAGCAGCAAAACCCTTAATATTCACAGAGTTTGTTAAAAGAGATATTCAACCCCTTCTAATTATAATCTGAAGTGTTAATGTGTTTTATAGTTGTGTTGTTACCTGCATGTCTCACTTCATCTGCTTTGTAAAAATTAAAATAAGAACACCCAAACAACTTCCAAACATTTTAATGGCAGAAGTTTAGGAACTAGGTAGGCCAAGATCAAGATGTCAGTAAGGCTGGTTTCTTCTGAGGTTTCTCTCTTCTTGGCTTGCAGATGGCCATTTTCTCACCTTTGGCTTCACATGCCTGTGTGTGTGTCTGGTCCTAATCGCCTCTTAGAAGGACACCAGTCGTACCCATATGACCTTATTTTACCTTAATCACCACTTTAAAGGTCTTATCTCCAAATGCAGTCACATTCTAAGGTACTGGGTATTAGGACTTCAACATATGGACTTGGGGAGAGGGGCACAATTCAGCTCACAATAATCCCCAATATTTACTCAGCATCAACTATGTATGTGGGACAGGAGAAGCAATGCATAACAAAAAAAAAGCAAAGATCCTGCCATCTTGGAGCCTAAAGTTTGGTGGAAAACCCAAAAATAGTACCTAGCACACAGTACTTGGCAGCTAGCTATTACAGCCATGAACAAAATTGTAGTTACAGTCAAAGCCAAAGTTGAAGTCATGCTCATAGTCTTTTATTTATAGTATCCTTACTGGAAAGCTAATGCTCCAGTACTGAAAGAGTTTCTCAGCTTTTCTTTTATCATCAATGCTTTTAAAAAATGATTGAAGATTAGCAGCTTACCCAACCAAGTTGGCACCTCTGAAAGCTCACCTTGATGACAAGGATGTATTTTCTCTTTTGTTTCTTCTCTTAATCGGAAGTATGTGATGCCCTGATCTAGGATTCCTCCTCTAACATTGTTTTTGTATGAGTGGGCTAGCAAGACCTTAGAAGCCAGGAAGGCTCTAATTTAGCAATAAATTGGGAATCACTGCTCCTGCATTCAAATCCCATCTCTGTTACTAATTTTGTGATGTTGTACAAGTTGCTTCACCTCAGGCTTCAATTTTCTTATCTATGAATGAGAGGTCAGACCACATCAATCTTTTCAAACTGTCTTCTGAGGCAAGTGTGCAGATTGTTTACATGCAGAACCTGCACAACTGCACATAGCAGCCCTGCCCTGCAGGAGCCTCAGCAGTTCCTTGGAAAGAACTGAGGGCCAGTGGAGGTGGGGAAAACCAGTTGGCTACCCTAGCTTCAATCAGAAGTTTGGTTTCAACCGCCTCATGTCTTTCACTTCTGCATAAAATCTTGTGAGGCTTCTACAGCTAAAAAGCTTTGAAAACCACTAATAACTCAAAGGCTGATTCCACTGTTAATATCCCAGTCTGAGGATTCCTGAAACCAGAATTCCAGGAAGGCAGGGTCATTCCCAGCAGCCACTCTGTGTTTAGGGTCAGAGACTGTGCTTCCCACTCACTAGACTTAACCCTCCCAGAGATGGGTGACCTGGATGTATTTAAGAAGTAAGAAAGCATGTCACACATCCCAAGGACTTGAGTGGTGATAGAAGGGAATATCGCACTCTTGTCTCGGAAAATTACATTCCAATTTTTTACTCAGATTTTTCATGCAGTTATAGAATCTCCCCTCATTAAAACTTCTAAATTTATTCCTGTTCCTCACCACTTAGAGTTTCATGACACTTGATGCTGTGACAGCCTGTCTGAATTGAGGAATCCCACATAGCTATTTATTTTTAGCTTCCATTGCGTACATTTTCATTTCAGACTCAGCTGGGGATTTTCTCTCCTTCAAGGTTTTAAATTGGCAAGAAGCTCAGCCATAAGAAAAGACGAAATAGGGCCATTTATGACAACATGGACGGACCTTGAATCATGCAAAGCGAAATAAGCCAAACAGAAAAAATCAAGAACCATATGACTTCACTCAAATATGGAACACAAAGCTGAAAGCAACAAGAAACAAAAATGCATGGACACAATCAATAGTTTAGTGTTTAGAGGTTATCTGCAGGAAAAAAGGGACAGGGTCTCAAATATATGGTGGTGGAAAGAGAACTGACTCTGGACAATGAACATATAACACAACACGTAGATGATGTATTGTAGAACTGAATTATGTCATTTACATGGAACCTATGTAATTTTTAACTAACCAATGTCACCCCAATAAATTTAACAATAAAAACAAAAATAAATAAATAAATAAACTGGCAAGATCAAATCTTCGGGCACAAGGTTTGAAGCCTACCCAGCCTAATTTGAGTGAGACCTTTGTGGTTGCTACGTGACAAATCCTATGAGTGACTCAGTAAACATATTGGGCACCTGAGGGAAAGATCCAAGATGGCAGAGTATATAAATGCTGAGCTTGCCTCCTCCCATGGACACATTAAAATTATAACTAAATTATAACACAATCAACTGGCAAACCATCTGAAATCTAGCTGCACAGAAGTTTTATACCTAAGACTACAAAGAAGAAGCCACCTTGAGGCTGGTAGGAGGGGCGGAGATGCAGGACGGGCCAGCCCCAAACCTTTGTGTTGCAGTTGAGAATCAGGAGGGATATCTCAGTTGTGGAGGTTCTCCCTAGAGAAGGGAGGGACCCCAGCCCCACACCAGGCTTCCCAGCCCAGAGTACTGGAGCCAGGGAAAAAAGCCCCCACAACATCTGGCTGTGAAAAACAGTGTGGATTCCGACCACAGGAATGGGACAGGAGGCTGTGGGCAATCCAGAGGTCCTCTTACATGGCCACGCACAGACCCACTCGCTCACAGGCACTCGCCCTGGGCTCCAGGGGACAAACAGTGACTCTGGGAACATCAGAGAGGTACAAATCGGTAGTTACAAAATAGTCACGGGGATATAAAGTAAAGCCCAGGGAATGTATCAATAATATGGCAATAACTATGCATAGTGTCAGGGGGGGTACTATCCTAGGCAGAGGGATCTTAAATTATATAAATATCTAACCACTATGCTGTACACCTAAAATTTTATAAAATGATATTTAATGCTAACTGTAATTGAAAAATTAAAAAGAGGAAGAAAAGGTAAAGGGGAATAAGAGGTCTAAAATTCCAGGTATAAAACAAGTAAGTCTGAGGGATGTAATGTACAGCACAGGGAATATAGTCAATAAGATTGTGAGAGGCTGGCACGGTGTCAGGTGGTTGCTGGACTTAACCATGGTGACCACTTCTTTAGGAATATAAATGTTGAGTAACTACGGTGTACACCTGAAACTAATATAATACAGGGTCCAGCAGAAGCAACGCCATTTTTTAAGTAGTTAAAATATGTTACAGAATTACATGTTTATGATTTTGTAATAAAAGTTTTGGTTTATTAATAGATTATCAGTTCATAAAAATGGGCATTACTTCTGCCAGACCCTGCATTGCATGTCAGCTGTATTTTTAATAAAAATCCTTTTTTAAAAAAAACATACAAGGCACCTCCTATTTACTATGTTCAGTCCCTGTTTGGAAACTCCAGAGTTTCAAGAATAAATCTGCCATAGGGCCCGCCTTTAAAGTCGTAAAAGCAAACATAGTAACTACGTATAGTGTCGGGGCGGGGGCAAATGAAGAGGGAACTCAATGGGCCTCACTCCAACCAAGCTGGAAACCTCCCTTCTACAGCCTACAAGAATGTGGTTAGTGAGAGACAATCTCCCTGGAGAATAATCAGTGACATTAAACCATGGCCTACTACTCCAGGAGGCATGCGTTCTGGGTCCACCACACCCCAAACAGCTGAGATTCTTACCCCACCAGGAAGCATGATGCAGAAATAATCTCGAAGTTTTTTCTGCCGACACCCAAAATAAGAATTTCCCACCGCTGCAAGACTCCCTAATACCTGGGTAGCAGCCATACCAGTTTTGACAGAATTATGGCTTAAGTGACTGTGCAGAAGAGAGTTTAACACAGGATAGGTGTGGGACCCCTATCCTTAGAAAAACCTGCTGCAGAGTTGCCTCTTAGCTGGACTTCAGGAGGGTTCCCACCATTCCCTAACTGATGAAAGTGGCTTGCTGTGCCTAAACAGTCTGTACAAACCATATGGTTTACGCTGAACACTTGTTCACCTTCTGGGAGCCTAGAATTACGGTATGCTCCAGGCCACACGTGACCAGCCCCCAGTAAAAGCCCGGGGCACTGTGTCTCTAATGAGTTTTCCTGGTAGCCTCCACACGTGGGTCACAGTTCAATGCCGGCAGACTTAATTGTAACCCGTGGGACTGTGCTGGATTTCCTCCAGCCAACACTCCATGCACCTTTTCCTTTTGCTGATTTTGCTTTGTATCCTTTCCCTGTACTAAATCTTAGTTATAAATATGACTTTATGCTGAGTCCTGAGAGTCCATCTAGCAAATCAACAAATCTAAGGGACCCACAACACAGTGGCTCCATCCAAAATCCCAAAATTCACTGACTGCTCTGAACTCCTGTTCTAAAATATTGCCTGGAAGTGTGCCCCCGCTGCACACTATTCTCTCTCCTTCTCTCTCTCTCCTTCTCTCTCTCCCTCTCTCTCTCTCTCTCTCTCTCTTTCTCTCTCTTTCCCCTTCCCCCCGCTGTGGCATAATCAGGATCTGTCTGGTTCCCTGCATCACACAACTCCCCACAGCTGGGGCCAACTGTCCAACATCAGAAGGCTCGGCTACTCCCAAGATCAAAGGCCAACTCTTTTCCTAACCAGAATTTTTAAATCTCTGGTTTAACCAGTCACGAGATTCAGCATGAGGCTCTTCTTGCTGCTAATCATGCTCTGACATGCTATACCAGTCTATTCCAAAGATCAAGGCCCTTTTTTGTCACTGAACCTCCATCTTAATAATACTCCCAGTCCCTCTAGAGTCCTGCTTTGATCTTTCTAGTGACCAGAACCACCAGCTTACTTTAACTGTGCTTCTGATATCTCTACATTGCATAAGCATTCCAACAGTATGGCAGCAAAAAACAAAACAACAAAGCCAAAATACAGCAAAACAAATGAACAAGTAAGAAGCATACCGAGCTATATCCACACTGGCCTTAAATTATTGATTTGGCTAGGTTATTACTCACACTTTTTAGCCTGAATACTTTTGATGATATTGCTGGCTGTTGTGGAGCAGGAAATATATTTGCAATTAAAGCACCCTGTTCTACAGCACTCCAGTTTCTAAAATGACTACTTAGAGGTTAGCAATAACCTCCGCACATAGAATTGCCTGGATTTGAGATGTAGTAAAGGTCATAGCCTTTGGTCTTCCATACCCTCTTTATTCCGTACGACATCAGATTTGTCCATCATCCGTGAACATAAACACTGACTTAGTTATCTAGGATCTAACAAAAAATGGTGAAAATTTCATTTCCTTTATGCACCGTGATAACTGTGGTAGAGAATAAAGGGGGAAGAACAGTAAACAAAGATAGAAAGAACAACAAGATAGAAAGATAGGTACAGAAGTTGCAAAGTTGGCAAAATTGTGACCAGCACGAAGCATTCGAGGGCTGTCAGGAAAGTATCCAGTCATGTAATATGAAAAATAGAGTTATTTATGGCTGGAGTTTTTCTGGACAGCCCTCATACGTGCGGACTGAAGGGTCTTAAGGATGACAGCAATGGACTTTAACAGCAAGAGAACAGAGATCATGCCTTTCTCCTTACAGAGCATCACTACCTGGACTTCTACTTCCTTACGTTGATTGTTCAGTGTTAGTACTTAAGTCAGATTTTTCTTCCTTTTTCTAAGTAATCCTATCATTTAGAATCTATACTATAGTCTGTTACCAACTATTGGTAATCTACCAGAGGCAAACATCAAAACCCATTTCTTAGTTGGGACATGGAATTATAATGAAAACTTTTTGTTAAATCCACCTGCTTTGACAATAAAATTAAATATGTGTGTGTACTCAAATTTATATATACACATATAGATTCAAATACAGATGCAAATATAATATTCAAATATATGAGTATATCCCATACATACATCAAATCTTGATGAAACACATATTACATCACTCTTCCTAAAGTCAGCAGACTCTAAAGTGTAAGTAACTTTCCTTGATGCACTTACTCTGACTAAAACATTCCTTTTAACTTGTCCTGGTCCACAACGCATAGTTATAACCCCAGACTCTACAGGTCACTTGGGGATTAAAGGACTCCAAAGCATTCTTGCTGCTGGTTTGCCCTACCAAGTCCCATTGACAGGTGAACTCTTCACCTTCCTAAGCAGTTTGAGTCTATCAAAAGGAAATCCTCACGTTATAGTTCTGGCACACATCTGATCAATATCCAAAAAGGCTCTTCCCACCTCCTCCAGCTCTCACCCCAAATATGCTCTACCATTGGAGCAGAAAGAAACAAAATACCTCTCTCTTCGAGCAAGGCCTTCTTTACCCAAATCAGAAGGTGTTATTTCTCCCACTTCATTATCTGTATGGGAGCTTATTCTAATTTCGATCCTAGTATCTTCCCCAACTCCCTTCTTCACTGAGTGATTAAATCTGAACATAACACTGAGGTGATGGACCTTTGGCATTACTTAAAACCCATTTTACATATAAAATGTTTCAATAGTGATGAAGAACTTTTTAATTGAATGTTTTTAACACAAATATTTTTAATGAATAAAACTGTGATTGAACTTGACCTTTGGATTACACAGACCTAGACTTGAATACACATATTCCTTATTAGCTCCGTGACCTTAGCGATGAAATTAAATTCACCTCTCTCAGCCCTCATTTCATTATCTATAAAATAGGAAGGATAATACTGACCCTAAAGTGTTATGAGACCTGAATTAAAATGATGTGCAATAAGTGTGTAGTGCGTGACTGAGCACAGGAAAATTAGTAGCTGCAATTATCCTAATTCTACACTGTGCCCAATGTATCTGAATTTGGGGTGAAAAAAAATAACTTTGAGTAACAACATCTGGGTTCCAGGTCTCCCCAACCGAAGCACCAACCAACAACAGGTCTTCAAATAAAGATGGAAGGATCATACTCTTCCATTTATCTGGGTGCGATTATTAATAGCACCATCTTTCCCTCTCAAATGGTGCACTTTTGGAGAATAAACTATACAGATACACTAGTCAAAAGCAGTTAATTTGTTAACTATGCAATTAGTTATGGCTTTGTACTTCAATTTCCTATAAAACTAGGAAAATATCTGCCCACTATATCTTACTGATTTATGAGGGAGAGCCTAAAAGTATTATTTTATCATAAGGACTATCAAGGAAAATTCATATTTTATAATAATGAATGAGGACTTGCAGTGTCACATAAAAGACTACAAAGCCCTTATTTTCCAGTTCACTTCTTATCAATTTTCCTTCCTTCTAGCAACAGTCTTCACATATTTTTGTGATGAATACAGCTGAAAATCCAAATCAGCAAAACTCAGTAGTTCTGCTCTTGAAAGCCAATTATGAAGAACGACAGAATTTTTACACTCGATTAATTCATAGCACACGCCCCACCACCTCCTGTCTATGCCCAAGGCAGACATTACTAATCAATCACAAAGATTTTACTGCACAGCCCAAAATATTAAAGCATCTCCATGTGCCAGGTACTGCACTGGGTACTTGGGAAACAACAGTGATACCCGACACAGGGATACTGTGTTGCACAACTCCAGGAGGCACCATTCACTTCGTGTTATATATGAATGGTACCTCCTGGAGCTGTGCAATACAGTGATGTTGACCCATGGATATAACAACAGGTAGACAAATAAGTATAGATTAAGTATAGAATGTCATATCAAGTGCTATATGAGTGTTATGAAGAAAATAGAGTGGCATTTATCCTGACTATAAAAATAAAATAAACCACTTTTTTTAAACCCAGTGAAAGCTGAAAGCATGAAGGACTATGGCAGTGAGCAATGGTGAGGTTTCCGTGGAGTGCCCTGCCTCTCACTCAGTGTGTTTGCTGGACACAGGCTCCTCTGGGCTCCCACAGGCGTAATGATAACTAGAGCAATGGTTCTTCCCAGCAACTGGAATCACGTGGAGAGTTCAAAATACTGACGCCCTTGGAGGTATCACTTTGTAAACTGCACAAATGTCTAACCATTATGCTATATACCTGAAACTAATATAATATTTAATGTCAACTGTAATTTAAAACTTAAAAAAAAATTTGTTTTAACCCATAACCTCAGGAGAGTCATGAGAAAAGCATCAGACAAATCCCAATTGAGGGGCAGTCTACAAAACATAGAACCAGCATTCCTCCAAACTGTCCAAGTCTTCAAAAGCAAGGAAAGGCTGAAAAACTGTCAAGAGGAGCCAAAGGAGACATGATGACAAGGGAGACAGGATCCCAGATGGAATCCTGGACCAAAAAAGAATATGAGAGAAAAACTAAGGAAATCTGAAAAGAATATGGACTTCGACTAATAATAATGTATCGATATTGATGCACTAATTGTGATAAATGTACCACATTAAAGTAAGATGTTAATGACAGAGGAATACATGGGAACTCCATTGTTTTGCAATTTTTTTGCAAATCTAAAATTAAAAGTTTATATTAAAAACCAATGGATACAACAAGCACTTTGCTCATAGTTCTGCAGGGTGAGTGAGACAGCTCTGTCTCAGGCTGCAAGCTGGCTGAGCTGGGCTCCAGAATCAGGATTTCTCTACATGTCTCCATATTTTTCTTGGACTTGGGGCTGCATAGGACATGTTCCTATCATGGCATTGAACTAACACAAATATTTAAGGTTATAAATTTTCCACTCAACACAACTTTGGCTACATCTCATTACTTTTTATATGTGGTTTTCTCAGTATCTATACTTTCTAAATATTCAACAAATGTGTTTCTTTTCTCTCTCTCTCTCTCTCTCTCTCTCTCTCTCTCTCTCTCTCTCTCTTTCACTCAGGAATTATCCAATAAAGATATTTATAATTTCCAAAGTTTTTACCTATCTATTTGTGTCAATATTTATACATCTTTCTAAAGGTACTTTATTACTTCAAAGAGAATCACAGATGATACAACTTCACAGCACCGGGGATCACTCTGGGGTTGTACAGAAATCCATAAACTGCTTACTCTTGTTCTAATCAGCTTTTTTTTTTCTTTTACAAAAACCTATGTGAATTCTGAAGTAAACTGGTAAATTAAAATCTCCCTAAGTAAAAAATGCACCACAGGGCGTGGGCCTGGGTGTTATGAGATCTGGATTCAAACTCTCCGCTCTGCCACAAGCTAGCTGTGTGATCTTGAGCAAGCCTCTCGCACTCTCTGAACTCCACATCCTCAGCTCCCTGTAAAAGAAGCTAGAACACTTGTCTGTGCAAGTTCAGGTCTCTCTAATTAAGCCTCAAGTTTTCAAAGGAATGTGGGAAGCAATACTATCTCCAACCTCATTACATAAAATGAAATGATACAACTAGATGATCCATAAGGTCCCAACCAGCTTTAAAATTCGACAGTTGAAACAAATCAGTTACCCATGGTCTTTGCTTTTAACTGCCTGAACAACTGTGCCTGGATTAAAAGAACCCATACTGGATAATATAAAAGAAAGGAGGAATTAGGTTCAAGTCCTGGCTTTAGCATTAACTGACTCTGTCATCACAGATATTAATATCTATTAGATGTCCAATTACTCTGACCCTTATTTATCTCATCTTTAAAATGGATATAATGTCACCAATCTCACAAAGCTTAAGCAACATAATACATAGAAAGTGCTTTATAAACTGTAAAGTGCCATAAAGCATTAGTTCCTGCTGTTAGATACTCATGCAGCATTAATGCCTCCAATGTCTTGTGTGTTTTATAAGGTGTTTAATTTAATGGAATTGTTGAACTTACTGCCTTTCATTAAACAGGCAGTCATAGGCAGGTCTAAACAATGAAAGCAAGGGAATAGGTATTTTCCTGAATTACCTGGGTAATCACAGCTAAATAATTTTGATGAGTTAAGAAGAATAAGAATTAAGACTATCTCAAGCCTAGGGAAGGACTTAATAACCTCACTATATCTTCTTCTGCCCCATTATTTCATAAAATTGAGAGTGGGAGAGAATTACATTACAGTACATACAGAAAGGGAAATGAAACTGTAGATCCACACCAGACTAGCACATTAGTATGGGACAAAGTCTGGCCTAGTGACTAGTGTGTCAAATGAGTTTTCACCTCAGGTGCTAATTGTTTCTCTTTTAAGGAAGAAGGTAATAAACCAACCCTCGGCTGCTTTCTCTTAACCCTAAAGCCATATGAGGAGCCATTTTGAAAATCCTAACCCACTGATGTTAGTGGTTATAAGGAGTCTATAATCTGATTTCCTGCGATGCAGACTAGAGAAAATGGATTTGAAAGATTTCTTCCTCCAGCAAAGAATGATCCAGTGATTGCAGGAGTAAACCTGAGTGTTTACTGTCTTTTTTAGCTTCCGGGAAAAAACATTCATGATCAGCAATGATAATTATAAACTGACTGTCCTACCAACAATTTAAAAGTTCAAATTTCACACTTCCTAAAGCCTGGCTCTTAAACCAAAATTTAACCAACTTTCACAGAGAGGCCAACTGGAGTACCCCTCAATCACTCACATGTTAAGCCCAGCTAAATTGCTGTCATGATACATTCAGAGGAAAAACTTACCATACTTCTTTTTTTAACAAAAGTCCTCATAGTGTCCAGTTTTCTCTGCAGAGTAAAGGATAATGCTAAAACAGTCACTGATTCAGTTGTGTCCAGGCCATTTAGCTTTACCCTGGCCCTGAAACAAGATTTGTCTGCCTGTGTACCTATATCCTTGACTGTAAGAAGCATGCATCAATAAAATGAGAGAAATAATACGCTCACTCCCTACATGTTGGAGATTGAAGGGTAACCCCTCCCCCCACCCCGCAAAAGAGATGTCTACATCCTAACCCCAGGAACCTGTGAATACGACTTTGAGAAAAACAGTCTTTGCTGATGTGAATCTCAAGATGAGATCATCCTGGATTACCTGGGTAGACCCTAAATCCATTGTCAAATGTATTTATAATAGAAGAGGAGAAGACAGAAACACGCAGAGGAGAAGCCTATGTAAAGACTGGAGTTATGCAGCCACAAACCCAGGAATGTCCAGAGATGTCAGAGGGGCCTGACCCTGTTGACACCTTGATTTTGGAAATCTAGCTTCCAGGACTGAGAGAATAAATTTTTGTTGTTTTAAACCACCAAGTTTGTGGTCATTTGTTATAGCAGCCACAGGAAATTAATACAATCTTCATAGGATTGTTACTAATTGTGAGTAAAGAGTTTAGATCAGTTCTGGACTGATCCAGTCCTACCTGGGAAAATGAAGGTCAAAGTCCTATTTACTTAGGAACTACTTAGATATAAATGTGGAATGTTATGTTGGCTTTCTTTGCTATGAAGCCTGGTCTCTAGAGCCATGAGTTTGTATGCAGAACATGGGCTTATGTGAATAGAAGTGTATAAAAGACTGGTGGTAAACTGAGACCTCCACCGCTCTCTGCCAAGGTGACCCACACGAATAAGGTTCTTGTTCTGCATAAGCCTACATGCCCTTGTGAGGACAAAGGAAGCTGTATCCTTGGGTAACTGCTGGGCCTCCTGATGAGATAAAGATGCTCTACAGTCTGCATTTCCTGTTCTGTATCTTCCTGTACAACTGAGTAAAAGTAATATTTGATTAAGGCTTATTGCACCTTGTGAATGTAATAGACAATTCTAACCTGCACTCACCACTGTATCAATAAAATAATAGTTACATATTAATGATTTGTGTGCAAAATATTAGGTGTATTTTCTCAATTAATCCTCATATTATTATGAAATTGAAATAATTAGCCCCATTTTAAAAATGAAATTTAAATAACTATCCAATAGTAATTCAGAAATGGCTCTGAGGATTTTAATTATCAACCTCAAATTATGCTTCTCCCTATTGGCAAGATCAAGTAAGTTTAGGGTATCTTGTCAACAAGTCACAAACTAATATATGTTTCCCAGAAGACATATTCTGTTCGTACTTATAAATTGCATTGGTTGTCAATTGTCTAAAGTCAGAAATTTTCACTTTAAAATCTCAATTTCTGACTTATACTGAATAATCACACCTTGCAACACAGAGCTCACCTTTTTACAATACGCTGGATCTGAGTGGTGATGGTCCCTTTTAGGTAGAACCCTCAAGTTCACCAGACTCCTCACCATTTTCTCTTGTCTTTCCAAAACCTAAGACAAAGGGTCAATTACCACTCATCATTTTATACCCAGCTCAAGTAATACACATGTACTTCTTGACCAGTACAAACATGTGAATTTGTAACCCTGATATATCTATTTTCGCTTGCTGCCATAACAGATTACCACAATTTTAGTTGCTTAAAATAATACCCATTAATTATCTCGCAGTTCTATAGGTCAGAAATCTGGATGTAGTGTGGCTCAGCTGGTTCTCTGCTTCAGACTTCACATGGTCAAAACCAAGGTACAGCAGAGCTGTATGTCTTTCTGGAGGCTCTAGAGAAGGACCTGCATCCAAGCTCTGGAGAAGGACCTCCCTCACTCAGGTTTTGGCAGAATTCGATCCATGTGGTTAGAGGACTGAGATACTTCTTTCTTTACTGGCTGTCAGCCAGAGGTTATGCTCAGCTTCTAGGCACTCACATTCCCTCACTCGTGGCCCTCTTCCTCCAGCTGCAAAACCAGCACTGGCAGGTCTAATCCTTCTCATGCTTCAAGTCTCTGGCTCAGGTGATTTCATTGGGTCCATCCAGATAATCCAAGATAATATCCCTATCTTAAAGTCAGCTGATTAGTAACTTTAATCTGCAAAATCTCCTCACAGCAATACCTCAATCAGTGTTTGATTTAATAACCAAGGGACAGCAATCTTGGGGGAACATCTTTAGCATTTTGCCTACCACATCTGATTGAGTCCATTTTAAGATGAGGAAGCTAAGAACCAAAGAGGTGAAGCATTAGCCTCAAAGTTGTATGGGTATGCAAGGAAAAAACAGGAAACCAACGCATCTGATTTCCTAATCTAGATATACTCATTCAGAGAGCTCATTTGAATTAGGAAAAATGACTGACAGTCTTAGTTTACTTCTATGAAGAAAAACTAAATTATGCAGTGTTGCCAAGTACTACTATTGTGAGACCAATTTTAATGAATAAAAAAGAACAATTTACACTAAGCATATTAGTTGCTTAAAAACAAATGATTTTTAGCATAAGAGCTTTAAGAATTCTTAGGTAAAGTTTATAAACACTCAAAATGTGCTTATATTTGTAAAATGGAAACACTATAGACTTCACATGGAAATTAGAAGGATTAAATGAGATAAGTAAAGTTTTTAGTACAGTAACTGGTAGTAGATATTTGTCAGGTTTGCCTCCCAACAACATACCTCCCATTCTCTGGGTTACAGAGACCTTATTATACCCCATGAATCTTGTACCTTCCCACCCCTTTCTGGATACAGTCCTGCAATGATTGTCAGTCAAAATCCCCAGCCCATTCCCAAAAAATTAGTGGGTACATTATCTAACCCAGAAATTAGAAATCCTCCATGGAAGCTGAATCTTGAGTGGAGTAACCCAAAGATTGCATCTTCTACTTGATATACTGCCAAAAAAAAAAAAAAAAATGTTGAAGATCTCTATACCGAAAATCGCAAAACACAGCTGAGAGAAATTAAGGAAGACCTAAGTTAATGGAGAAACATACAATATTCATGGATTGGAAAACTCAGTATTTATAATTCACTGATATCTTACAAAAATTCCAACAGGTCTTTGTACAAATTAACAAGCTAAATCTAAAATATAGAAGGGCCTAGAATATGCAAAACAACCTTGAAAAAGAAAAAAGTGTTGGAGAATTTAGATTTCCCAATTTTAAGAAAAACTGTTAATCTACACTAATCAAAATCATATGGTACTGGCTTAAAGATAACCAAGTAAATTAATGGAACAGAATCTAGAATTCATAAATAGAGCTATACTGATAGAGTCAATTAATTGCTTTTCAACAAAGGTACCAATGCAATGCAATAAGAAAAGATTTTTTTTAAATGGTATTCAAATAACTAGATATCTATATTGAAAAAAATGAATCTTGACCTCTATCTCATACAACATACCAAATTTAATTGATTATAGGCCTAAGTCTAAAAGTTAACATTGTAAAACTTCTGGGAGAAAACATAGAAGAATATTTTTATGACTTTGGTGTAGATGAAAGTATTTTAGATAGGGCACAAGAAGGTGTACCATAAAAGAAAAAAAAATGATAAATTTGACTTCATCAAAATGAAAGACTTCTGCCCAACAGACTTCTGCCCATTTTCATTAAGAAAATGGGAAAGAAAGCCACAGAATGGGAGAAAATCTTAGCAATATATGTATCTGATGAAAGGCTCACATTCAGGATGCTTAAACTTCTATAAAGAATAAAAAGACAACCCAATGTAAAGAAGAAGGAGAATCTAACAGATACATCACAAAGGAACACGTGCAAAAGGCCAATAAGCAAAAAAGTGTTCAACATCAGTAGTCAAAAAAATTAAAATAAATAAAGGCACTAGGAGATATCACTGCGCACCTACTTAAATGGCTAAAATTTAAAACTGACAATACCAAATGTTAATCAAGCACTTTGAAAAAGTATTGAGCAATTTCTTATAAATTTAAATATTTGAGGGCTGTCTGGAAAAAACCCAGCCATAAATGCCTCTATTTTTCATATTACATGGCTGGATACTTTCCAGACAGCCCTCATATACCTACCCAGTGACCTAGCAATTTCAATCCTAGGTAGACATATACCCACAAGTTCATAGAAACTTTTATAAAAGCCAAAGCCTGTGGGTGGGGGTGGGGACAATCTAAATGTCCGTCAGTAAGAGAATAGATAAGCAAATTACGGCATATGCATACAATGGATTACTATTCAGCATACAATGGATTACTATTCGGCGGGGAAAAGAACAAAAAGAACTACTGTTAAAACGACAGGAATGAGTCTCAAAAACATGGTTGAATCCCGGAAGTCAGAATAAATAAAGCATATTCTGTAAGATTTTAAATATTCTGCAATGTTAGAAATGTTCTCCATCTTGATTGGAGCCATGGTTACCTTGGTACATCGTTTTTCAAAGTCTAACACTGTGCACTTAAAATCTGTATATTTTACTGTATGCAAATTAAATCCCAATAAAGAAATACACATTTATTTTTTAAAAGATGCAGAAGAAGAAATAAATGCTATTTAAAACTTACCATTTCTATCTTCGTGCTACTTTATAGCAAACATTTTTAAATTTAAAGCTTTATTGACTTTCGTAAATACCATCTTTAGCTTTACATTATTCCCACACTTCATTATGCCAACCTTATTTTTTTTTGTTTTACTATTTAACAATTCTCCCGTTAAGCATCTCCTTCCATGGTATGCATTATGCAAGCACTGCACTAAATCAACATGGATATTCCTAACCCCAATTACATGGTGTAAAAATAAAGGCCTCGTTATTGACTATGGGAACGATGGGAACAAATTGAATATGGTTTAGGAGTGCAGGGGAGAAGGTAACAACAGTTAGAACTTAATAAGGTGATTCCTGGGGTTCATTAATATAGACTAGAATTTATTAGAAGAGGTTTTCAGAACCTAATTAATTAAACTCCCATCAAATAAAAACATTCGATTAATATGAACCCATTTTAAGTTTAAACATCAACATTAATTACTCCCATAAGTGATACATTTCCCAGCCATGTGAGGAAGATTAGTCACATTAATTTTAAAAAATCACAATATTAATGAAAATAGAGTAGCAAATGTAAATGAGATGAAGTGACCCTTTGCCCATCCCATTTTAAATTCATTTTTATGAATGGATATTAGGGGAAAGTGCTGGGTGAAAGAAAAAAATTTTTAATTAGGAAATACAGATGCTCCAATGTACAATGGGTTTTACGTCCCAATAAAACCCATTGTAAGTTTAAAATATTGTAAGTCAAAATGCATTTCATATACCTGACTTACTAAACATCATAGCTTAGCCTAACGTTCCTTAAATGCACTCAGAACACTAACATTAGCCCAGAGTTAGGCCAAATCATCTCACTGCCACAGCCCAGCATCAAAAGAGAGTATCATTGAGCACACCATTAGCTTGGAAAAAGATCAAAATTCAAAATTTGAGGTATGGTTCTACCGAATGCCTGTCACTTTGACACCATCTGCCTAACTTGTATCCTATACACCATCTTCTGAAAATACCCACCACTGTCAAATAGATCCTAGACAGTTAGGGAAAAGGAGTGGAATCGATACAGAAGTATGTGACAAACTTGTAGCTGTTTCCAAATAGTCTTTTTATCTTTCTTCAAAATAAACAGAATTCTTGGTACATGGCCATCCAGAATAAAGACTACATTTCCCAGCCCTTCTTGCATCAGGCTATGGGGGTTAGATTGCAGGTTGTAGAACTAGATTCCGGCCAAAGGAATATAAACTGAAATGTCTCATGCCAGCTTTTGGGAATTCCCTTAAAAAACAGTTGGTGCGTGACTTTGGCCATTCTCTTTTACTGTTTCACACGGTGACTTAGGAAGTAGATGTGTGAAGAAATGCAGCCTTGGGGAATAAGGTTGAAGGCCATGTCCTGAAGGAGGGATACAAGGAGCTGGAAATAGGCTGTGTCCCTAAGAACCTTGTGGAAGAAAACCACTATGCCTGCCTGCCCTGCAGAACGCCAGATGTTTACATGGGAGAGCAGTGAATGTCTATCTGGTTTAAGCCAGTTTATTTTCATGGTTTATTTTTAGTCAGAACTAAATTCAATCCTCATCAATACCAAGAGTGTCCTATTGGAGATTTGAGGTTGTTTTCTCTTCTTTGGTTACTTAAAACCAAATGGCCATTAAATCCTCCTGAGAAAGAACCCCAGACTGTGTGAGAAGGCGCTCTCATCCTCACCTGAGTTCTCTAGGGCACAGCGCCTGAGGCAGGGATGATGGGCTGATGGTTATTTACATCACAGGATAGTAAGAGTGAGGCCAAAGGACATGAAATCGGAAAGCATGAAAACAACACTGGTCGCTGCTTTACAACGAGCCATGGAAGGATGTACCAGGTTGCGTGTCACTCAGCAATACAGGCTCTATGGATAAACCATGCTTTAAGCCATCCATGGAGGAAGGAATGAGAGAAAACTGATCTATGTTGCCCCCTCCTGGGAGAGCCAGCATTCTCTCCTCGGGCAATTAACTCCTCTACTCCTCTGGATTGAGTCCTCTGGCTCCTATATACATCAGGAAGACGGAGCTCACACAAGGTGACATGTTGCCTTGAACCTCATACGTGGAGAGAGGAGCTGGGAAATGAAAGGTGTGCAGCTACAGGGTCTGGCTGTGTGGTGGTAGCCATAGAAAACCCAGAACTCTCAGGAAGGGACTCTCTGGTCCCAGCAAGTTTCCTCAGAAGAAGGCCTGGACCAATAAACCCACCATAGTTTCCATGTCTATTCATTCCTGCCAACTTAGACCTCAGAGATGCCCAAAGTTCAATTTTAAAACATCTCAAAGCTGACATTTGCAATACCCACCATGGATGGGCCCCTAAATATACACACCTATGAATTTGGTCCTACCAGCTTTGGTTCCTTGGTGTCAAATATTATTGGCCAATACCCACTTTGCCCTTAAGGTAATAGATAGTATCTCACTCTACATCTAAGATTGGAATCAAAGAAGATAGAAAACAGGCAAATCATTGATAATCTGAAACCAATCAACATTCCAGCATCTACACAAAAGGTATATATTGAATCATTTTGTTCGCTATTTTTACTTTTCCTGGCCAGAGCCATCCATCTCTCATTTTCAGTGTGCCTGCCTCTCCAAGCTTTGTAATTTTGCAGGAAATTTAAATTGCAGACTGGCTGATAACTAGAGTGGTACAAGAAACAGACAAGTAGACTAGTATTTTTGCTCACTTTTTTTTTTTTTGGGGGGGGGGGTCCCTGGCTGGGAATCGAACCCAGACCACAGCGTTGAGGGTGCCGAAGCCTAGCCACTACACCACCAGGGAACCCCCTGCCCAGACTAGTATTTTTTAAAATTCGGTGGTGTGAGGAAGAGTTGGTACCTGCATATAATGGAGCAGATTATTTTTTAAAGGAGCTCACAGACTACAGAAAATGAGTGAAACAAATTGTTTCACTTATACATCGCAGTTACAATTCAGATTAGATAATATATGGATCCATTTTGACAGGCACCAGGAAGTTCTGACTTGGATAACAGAATACAGGCCCTCCCTGTTTTACACGGTTCATCTGGGAAGCCGGCTTTGGAGGAACCTGCGGCCGTTTCGAGTCCTGTTGCTTGTGGATGCCCTGATCAGTCATGGCGGCTCCCGGAAAGTTCGTGATCCATGACCGATCTTGAGGTGCAAGGCCTTTTAAAAATGCAAACCTTCCTCCTCTAGAAATACAAACTCTTTTCTTTTATAAATGTTTTCTTCTCCCAGGATAAGGAAAATTAATGTCTCCAGGCAGGTCAGAGCTAGGCTGAGGGCAAAGTGACAGAATTGCTTTTTTCTCTTCCTCACTAAGCATCCAAGGACAGCTTGAAGTCCCAGTTGAGCCACACACTGGTTTCGCTTGGGCAAGTCCCTTAACTGGTCATCACGTTGGCCGTCTCACCCTTTTGCTGCAGCGTTCAGACGCAGCGGAATGAGGATTTCCACCGGCTGCCTGCGGGGTGCGAGTTTTCCCCACGAGCTCAGCCGACACCTCCCTGCTTACAAGATTTTTCGGTGTTTCTCGGCGGTTTGCACTGTCAACAGCAATCACGTTTCGTACGCCATATTGTGTAACGTTTTGTCATAGATTTGTTATGTCATCAATGCCATTAGATTCTAATTTAGTTAGCTATACTTAAATCTAATTGATGCCACTTCATATGTTTTGAGTATTTTTGGCTAAAATTAAATATAATGGTAAATTTATGACCATATAACAAAAATTTTAAATAATGTCATTTATATACAAATCAGCTCAAAATGTATGAATGCATAAAACAGTCAAAATATCAACTTTTTATTTTTTGTGGCTTTTTGACACATTTTGAAAAAAAAATACTTGAAGTCAATTAATGCGGTGAAAGGGCTAATCTGTTAAAAGAGGATAATATTACTGCTACAGGACAATCTTCAAACAGGTAAAAATATGATACTCATGCAAATATAAAGTGGCAGGTAATGCATACATTCTGCAAAGCCTAAAATATTTACTACCTGGTGCTTTACAGAAATGTTCAAT
Organism: Lyroderma lyra; assembly: GCA_004026885.1. NCBI lineage: Eukaryota > Metazoa > Chordata > Mammalia > Chiroptera > Megadermatidae > Lyroderma > Lyroderma lyra. Next base: position 124,325 of record PVJL010003215.1, read on the forward strand.
GGACAGTCTATACCCTTGCAGGCTTTAAGAATCCCTGGAGGTTTTGCTAGACAATTTTTGTACAGGTATCAAAAGAAATCCCCCCCCCTTTTTTTTTTTGCCTGTTTTCAAGTTTTGGGTAATTTTCTTGACAGTGTCCACCTGAACTATCAGAACAGCTGAGAAGGTCAATCGTCTAAGGCGAGAGCACTACGGGTGTATGGGGGGGCGCTGTGCCTGAACTGAAGGGTCGGCAATTTCCGGAAGGAATCCTCCAGGGTCTAAGTTCGTAATGGCACCTGCCCAAGACTGCCTCTCCCAAATTCAGAATCCTAAGTAAGATGCACTTGCCTCCATGAATTCTGCTCCACTCTGTCCTCTTCAGTCCCATCAGGTGTTACAAGAAAATCTGTACTTTTGTCCTTCAGGATTGGCTCATTAATCATTAAGAATATTGGGCCTTTTACTGAGTTTTTACTTGTTTTTAACTCTCAACTGCTTTCACAATGACAGCACTGCCCTCCTTCCCCCACAGCACAATTATGACACCATCGTAACCCCCTTAGTATATTGAACTGTTTCCCATGCAGACCAAAATTTCCTGAAGCTATTAATACTAATGTGTTTGCTGCAAAATGAAGGTGATTAATAAAATTAAGCAACTCTTTCTGCTTGCCCACTCCAAAGAAACTCCTACTGATAATACATGAAAATCCATTCCAGCTTTATGAAACACATCATTTATCTCCATTAGTTAGTTTACTACTATCTATTGACCTCCTACTGGGTATGAAATATCTTGCCACATATTTTAGCAAAAGGAAAAATAAGATCACACTCATATCCCTAAGAAGCTTAAAATCTACTTAAGAGAAATGAAAAACAAGACTGCAAGGGCAAAGCCATGAAATGCACAGTCCAGAGCATGGTGAAATCCAGAGCGGTGACGTCCTGGCATTTAGACTGAATAGTTCATTCACACTTGCGTGAAGCCATCTCAAAGAGAGGTATCCCATTTTATGAGTATCTTTGCAAATATTAGTTACTACTGTGGGAAATTGGAGTATTTCAGACAAAACAGAGATTTCTGGGCATTCTTGAAAGAGTGCAGTGAGCTGGCAAACCCAAACCCACATTGACACGTGGCAACAATCAACTAGATTCTAACTTCTCAGCAGGTGGATGAGGAAAGTCTGAGTGTGGAAGCACCTGGGAGCTCGTTAGAACTACTGAATCTCAGCCCCCCCACCACCCCCTCCCAACACTACAGTTCTAGAGACAAAACTGGTCGGGTGACCCCCATGCCCATGATAGTCCAAGAAGCACTGAGCTAGACCTACACAAGGTCCTTAGATAGGCATATGCTTCTCCTGGCTGGGATGGTCCCCACCAGTCTTCCTTCTTTCAAATCTGGTCTTTTTTACTCATTTATACGACCTGCATGGCCCAAGTAAATCTTGCAGCTTTCAACCCTAATTCAAACCCCTTGGTGTATCAGCAAAGCCGTCCAGAACTATAGTTCAAAACTTTCTCTCACTTCTGCCCAGACCTAACCCTCCCATTCACCTTTTACTAATGCTCTAACATAGCTTTCCCCCCGTTACCTCCTCATTTCTTTCATCTCAAGTGCCCTTCCCTTAAGGCGACCGGCCTGACACATAGCAAGAATTTCATAATTATTTTATCTGTGCATTCATTCATTCACATTTGAAAGCATGCATGCAGACACTATCTATTTATGGGACTCTTCTAATGTCAGTTTTGCTCGCATTTGTGATTCTAGCACCCAGCACAGTGTCTGGCATATAGTAGGCATTCAATAGTGAAACTATGAATGTAAGAACAAATAAACCAATGAGTGGAGGAAAGCCTTATTAAAGCCAGAATTTCAGGTGACAAATATTTATTGCCCTATCAGGTAATGTGCAAGGCCCTGGGGATACAAAGTAAATAAAATATCATCCCTGCTCTCATGGAGCTTCCAATATATCTGGAGAGCCTGATAGATAAACCATAATTGCCACACAAGTGAATGTGAGCTATAATAGAAGCATAACCGTTATCTATTGCTTTAATAATGCTGCATAACAAGCAACCACAGAACCTCCGAGGCATGCTACTGCTATTACTTGCTCATGAATCCAGGGGGGTCATCTAAGTAGCTTTGCTATTCTGGGCTGGACCTGATTAATACCTAGGAGCCGGCTGGAGGTCAGGTTCTCTTGGCTGGAATGACTGGCTCACCTGCATGAGTCTCTCATCCTCCAGCAGACTGCTCTGGGCAGTTTCATGGTTACAGCAAATGTGTAATTTTTTTTTACTACAGAATGCTTAAATTTAATTTTTTCGTTTGATAAGGTAAAACCATTTTTCCAAGGAAATAATCCAATTTTGCACAAAGACCAAAGGAACTACATCTGTCTTATGATGTAGGTCTGTTTTACAATATATGAACTGCCACCTCTCCCTCTTCACCTGGCAACACTTCTTGGTGATGCCCTTGGCTTTGAACCCCAGAGCAGGCTATAGACATGGCATGAAACAGTTTGAAAGCAGTGACTCAAGGCTATGCTGGACTTCATGAGACTTCTACCAACCAGAAATGACCTCCAAAGGAATCCTATTAGGAATGTGAATAATCTTGGAAGTTCAGTGTGAAACAACTCAGAACCAGCAGAAACACTCAATGACTTCCACAACTCTTTCTTTATATTATGTCTCCTAATATCTCATTGGCCAAAAAAAGTCACATGATAATTTCAGAAACAGGGGCAAGCAAAAAGAACCCCTTCTTGATGGCAAGAGCTTCAAGGTCACATGGCAAAGGATGTGGATAGAGGGAAAGAGGAAGACTTGGGTCATTTTTGTAATCTACCATAAGAAGTACGAAAAAAGGTGCTATAGGCAGAATCTTAACATCTAAACACAGGAAAGTGATTTTAGAACCTTTCCCATTCCACAATCCCAAGATCACTTTTTCTAAATACTATCTGAAGCAGAAAGAGCACTGCCATTCAAAGCCATAAATAATAAATAAAATGTACTAAGCCCTTTCGATGTGTTAGGGTTTGTGCCAGGCACTCCATATGCACTAACTAATCAGTCCTCCTAACAAAGCTAAATTGTATATAATTACTCCAGTTATAGAAGACACTAAGGTTCAGAGAAGTTTGATAACTTGCTCAAGGCTGCACAGCCACGATTCAAGCACTCTTAGCGCCTTTCCTGTCCTGAACTACACCACAGAAATAAAAGTTATGCCCATCACCTTGTTTTTCTTTCCCTTACTAAGAAAGGCTATGTAATAGTTTCCACATATAGACAAATTTTTGGCCAAATGTAGAGTCCCAAGAATTAAAATTTCTGTAAGTGAACTACCAGGAGTAAATGATAGCACAGGTCAGACACAAAATTGTAGTTGTGTATTTTTAGGGCTACTGTATACTAACGGTCAAGACCTATTTGTTTTCTTTTTCCCGTAACATTGAATTTTGAAATTGCTTCCTTGGTTCAAAAAGTTCTGATGCCAATTGTGTTGTGTCAGTTGCAAAACAAATTCAAGTAATCCTGAAGAGTCCCATAATTACGTGCTGAGCAACGATGAGAGCTGTGATTTTTCAGTCTATGAATAATACATTTTTAATAAAAACCATTTCACGTCTCAAGTTTGGAAACTGTAGCCTAAGTTTTCCTTCCCATCACGTTATTGTGTTCCGGGCGGTCATTTGCCTGCCTTTGCCGGCAACTGGAAGATACAGAGAAGAAAGAAATCAAATACACAGACGTGAACAGCCAGGGTCATTCGGTATTGACTTGCCATCAGAGAAAATTCTCTCACCTTAAAGGATTGGATTCTTACTAGGTACAACCGACTTGCTTACTCTCCTAAAATACGCACTTTTCCATCTGTACCAGGAGTTGGCTCCCATTAGTGTCCGGCGTGGAACAAAAAGCTGAGAAAATCAAATGAACAATCCTGCCGAATTCTCCCGTGGAACTTCTAACATGGCCCACTTCTCAAAGGGTCATGACAAGCAATGAGCCCTTCAGTGATTCAGCTAGAAAGACAAAGCCCAGGCTGTTTATCTGGAAGCCTCTCCATAAGGTAAAAAATAAAACAAAATAAAAATTAAAGAACCAGCAAGGAGACACAAGAAAGATAACTTTTTCTTATTTCTTATGTTCTATATCAGGGATGGCAAAAGGCTTCGTTTCCCATGGCAACGCCGGTCAAGTGGTAGTTCTGCCTGCAGCGCTGTGATAAGAACAATTCTGAGGCCACGTCTGGACACGATGGGAAATGTGCAGCAATCAATTAGTAATGTCTGCTTAGTTACACAGCTGGAAGCAGCAGCTGCTGTGCCATCCTGGCTTTGTACTTCCAAAGGCCACAGTTGGTTAAAAGTTCAGTCATCTACAATTATCCAGTATGTTCTCTTATACACGGACAATAAAAAGTATCTCTTGATGCCCAGCATAACTGATGGCGTTAAAGGAGTTACAGTAGGTATCAGTGTCTTTCTACACTGGGCTACTATTCAGAAGAGTGACCTAGGTTTTTCCCTAGACAACTATGTAAGAAACCTATCCCACGGTTACATATTGGTTATTCATATCCACGCTTCATAGAATTGGCTTCAACCAATTGGATTTCTCTTTAAAAATAAGTCATTGTTCCTATTCTCTCCCCAAAGATTAGAAATGGAGGCTATAAAATGACTATGTAATGATGTCCTTCTGCAGCCCAGAATCAAGTCAAGTGGCTTTTCACCAGGGCATGTGATCAGACAATACTGAGAGCCTTGTTCAATAAAAGTAATGCACCCCGTAGCGTGACCTCAGGGACTGTGTTAGTAGACATCAACTGCCTTTCTTGTCTGGTACCTCATTAAAGTTCAAAAATAGTATGTTCTGACTAGTTAGAACTTACTGTACATCTTCCCTTACCACCTGGTAAGAGAAGCAGCTTTATTGGGTGATGTCAGTAGAGACCTGGGAACCACTTGTATTTTGTGCTTTAAACAAAGGTTGGAGTACAATCACAAATGAAAGACCAAAACAAAAAAAAAAAGCTCCCTTTCTTTCTTTTTCTTATCCTTTCCTGCCACCTCGAGGATATTCTAAGAACAGCTCAAATAAAGTCAAGACCTTCAACCAAACAGAGAGGTCTGGAATTCCAAGAGAGAGCTCACCCCAGTTTGCCCCTTGCAAAGGGGGACACCATGGGCCCCTCTTAGTATCTAGCAGGGTAGTCCATGGTCTTGCTTCCTTCCGCCTTTGTAATCTTTCCCCCATTGACACAATAAATGTCGACAAAAGAAATTCCAAACCTAAAGAAAGGTTTAAAGAGTTTATTATGAGCCAGGGACTTGGGGGCCTGTCCGGGAAGCAAAATCTCAAAGGACTGAGATAATGCTCTGGGGAATAGCAATTTTGCAATTTATTTTATACATTAGAATCCAAGGAGAAGACATAAGAAGTTACATGAAATCCATTGGTGGAAGATTAAAGAGGTGGGAGAAAGCTAAGTAGGGAACTCTCTAGGACAGGATGAAAAGTAAAATGGAAAGATGCGTGTTTCTTTCCTATTGGTGAGGGCGGGATAGTTAACATTTAACACACACATAGTTTACAAAGATGAAGGCAAAGGATAACACTAATGAAGACTATTGGGGTTGCCTCGCCCCATAATGGGTGTTTATCTTTGGAGGTCTGGAGATCATTCTGGCATTTTAAGTACGTTATTCTATATAGATGCACAAAAATTATGCACGGGGCTTGTTCAAGGTAGAGATTCATCTGTCATTAGACCTTAACTTTTCACTATAATGTGGAAATGAGAATATGAGTTGCCAGAATTTCCATTTTTAAGAGAAATGAGAATTTCAAGTTTTTGACTGCGATCTCATTTAAATAAAGACTCAAACATTTTTAAATGACCACACAAGCCAGAAAATGGGCCAGTGCACCCAACCCGGTTCTTGTGCCTCCAAGCCCTCTGGTTCAGATATTTAATTAGTTCAATAAAGAAAGATTTTACTATGAGCTATACCAAACAAAGGATGCTACAGAATCTATGAGTCCTGAGCTGGAAAAGTAGGGAATATTCTTAGCAAGAAAAGGGAGACTATCATTGAATGGTAAGCTACAATCAAACATCTTTAAGATCTTTCCTTGGATGGACCTGGAGATCATCATGCTTAGCGAAATAAGCCAGACAGAAAAACCAAAAACTGTAAGACTTCACTCATATGCGGAATATAAAACTGAAAGCAACAAAGGAAAAAAAAGAAATGAACAAACAAATAACCCAAGGACACAATCAATAGTTTAATGTTTATTTGGGGACGAGTGGGTTAGGGAGGGGAGAAAGAGGAGGGGGTGGGAGAGGAGGGAGGGAAGCTAAATATAAGGTGATGGAAAGAGAAGTCACATTAGGTGGTGAACTTACTATACATCAAGTTGACAATGCACTGTAGAATTGTATGCCTGAGACCTATGTAATCCTTGCTAACAGATGTCACCCCAATAAGTCTAACAATAAAAATGAATTTAAAAAAGAAAAAAAAAGGTCTTTCCAAGCCTGAATTGGGGCATAAAGATGGGAATGCATGAGGTACTTGCCAGGCAAAGAAGAGACAAATGTGCAACATGTAAGACTGGAAAACAGAGATATAAGAGCTTTCCTCTTTAAACTCGACGCTTATGTAGATCAAGTGGAGAAGTAGAGGCTTCCGACTCCTTTCGTCACTCATGCTTGAAGTCAGAGAGGGAAAATCCATTTACAACAATCATTTTATGGGAATTCTAAAATCCAGAGACATCTTAGTGACAGAGAGAAGGAAAAGAAAATGAGGGGTAGAGAAAGCTAATGATTCATTTGTGCATGCATTTATTTATACAAAGGCTATCCAGAAAGTATCCAGCCATGTAATATGACAATGCGATATTGATGATGGCTAGATTTTTTTCGAACAGCCCTCAAACATATAGAGCATCTGCTATGTGCCATGAGTTATTTCAAGGGAGCCTCTATTCCAGTGAGGGATGAGAGGCAATAAACAAATAAACATGTAAATACATAATATATCAATTGTGCAAACCATATGACCATCTGGGGAGGAGTCCCAGACAGAAAAATGCAATTGCAAAGGTACTGAAGTGAGAATGATCACAGCATGCTTGAGGAATAGCACGGGAGGCAGAATTGTAAGAGGGGCCTCAGGATCTCCCCCCCAATCCCATGTCACTCCCATAATTATGTATGTCAAAGGAATCTTGTTGCTGTGATTAAGGTTACTAATCAGTTGACCTTTAATTAGGAAGGTTATCTGGGTGGGCCTCCCTTAATCTCATCAGTCCTTTAAAAAGCAAAGAGTTTTCTCTGACAGCTGCAGAGGGGAACTCAGAGAGAGTCAAAGCATGGAAAGGATCCCATGCACACTTGCTTGGCTCGGCATGGAAGGAGACCACGTGGCAAGGAATGTGGGTGGTGTCCAGGAGCTGAGAGTAGCCCTCAGCTGACCACCAGCAAGGAAACAGGGACCTCAGTCCCACAACCACAAGGAACTCAGTTCTACCAATAACCTGAAGGAATTTGAGAGTAGACTTTCCCCCAGACAAGACTTCAGTCCAACAGAGAGCTGATTTTGGCCTAAGCAGGAAGTATGGCTGAGCCTCCCATACTTCTGACCTACAAAACTGTGAGATGATAATAAGTGGGGGGAGGGGGGTGTTGAGTTGCTACACTTGTGGTATTTTATTGTGCAGCAACAGAAAACTAACAGAAAAGGCAAGGAGGCCAATACGGCAGGACTAGAGTAAGCAAGGGAAGTTTTTGAGAAGATAAAATCTGAGAGATAGCCAGAAGCCAAAAAACGCAAGGCTTTCTGTGCCTTTGTCAGGCCACTGGATTTCCAGTGAGTGAGATGGGATGCCCCTGGAAGGTCTGAGCAGAAGAAACATGACCTTGACTTGCTCCTTTGGGCTCAGCACTGCTCAATGAACAGATACCCAGAAAAAGCAACTGCGCCGATGGGGCTCCCCATGACCTCCAGCGACACGGGAAAATACGTGCTTATGAAATCTTCAGAAGTCAGCAAAACAAATGGAGAACAGCCAGAGAGGCTGAGAACCCACAGCATATCAAATACAGCATTGAAGGCATACCAGCCACTTAGAAGAGCAAATCCATGAAGAGAGACCACGAGGCCACCTGACGTGCCACCAGCTTCCCACTTTCCTCGGCGCTCACACGCAATCAGACAAAGGCTTCCTGTAGACACGCCACTGACAGGGCTGGTGGCCTTCTAAGCTTCACTTTGACCACAGTCCCAGGCAATGGTGGGCTCCTGAAGTAGGTGGAGCTTCTGGAATTTGGTGTTGCTGACTTATGCTTTCTTGATCAATTTCTGATCAGTTTTATCCCAACTGTCAGTGTTTGGGAATTCCTATCTTCCATTTCCATTCCTGCCCGTATTTGCTTTCTCCTGGCTTCCTGCTCGCTCTCTCTCTCTCTCCCTCTCCGTCCCCCCCGCCCCGCCCAAGATTCATGGTCAGAGCTGGTGGAATAAGCTGTAACTAAAAATTTTGTAAACCAGGATTACTCATGATTTGATCACAAAGGGTGACCGTGATGATTTGGAAGATCACACATTGAAAGCACCGTGGAGGCACATGATAGGTGTCTGAACAAATGTTAGCCATTTTCAGTGGTAAAGCTGGTGGATGGTTTGGGAAAGGGTAAGGATGAACTCAGAGAGCATGCTGGTGGGACAGGAGCCTTGGGGATGGGAGTAGAATGCTAGAATCCTGTTGACACGCAAAAGACAAAGACACTATGCAGTGGACCCCATTTCGTGAGCCTTGATTGAGCCTTGTGCTCACAGAAACACAGAATGTGGCACTTGAAAGTCTGATCAAAGTCATTTAAGGTGAAGTATGCTGTGTCTGAAAGTCCAATGATGAAAAACTCACTTTGGTCCTGCTTTGGCCTTCTCTGTCATAGTGGTGAAAATTATCATCTTTTCACTCAAGTATGGATGAAGACATAACTGTACAGAGAGGTGTACTCTACCAAACGCTAGCTATGTATACTGCAGAAAAGAAAGCAAAGTCCCTGACCTTATGCATCTTAACAGTCTGGTACAGAAGACAGATAATGACTGTGTTCATAACGTAAACTACAGTTGAAATGGTGGGATGAGTAAAACAGGAAAGAATCTCTTTCAGATAGGGTGATCAAAGAAGCTTCCTTGAATTGAGGTTTGAGGCAAATGAGAATAAACAAAGCAAGCGAAGAATGGAAGTGAGGCAGAGAAAATGATAGCAATTTTTTACCACGTATTGAGCTGCTATACACCGGCCCCTTCAGAGGCCATCTCCTCTGACCCCGCAACTCTGCAAGGAAGGAACAATTTTTCCAGGAGTTAACTGAGGCTCAGGGAACTCAAGTAATCACCCAAGGCAAGTGACAACACTAATACTGAGCCCCATCAACATCTAGTTGTGGTCTACAGCCTTGTTTGGGAACCCCAAGGTCAGAGCAAGGCAATGGACCAGAACCAGTAAGAACAAAAAAGACAAGGCTTCCAAGGCCAGGGGGAAAGCCAGCAGCCCCCATGATAGATTTCAAATGACTCTCTTAAAGAGAATTATGGTAATAGCCCTGGGTTCAGAGTGATGATCTTGTGCCAGGCATGGTGCTAAGCTCTCCAGAGCATCATCCATGTCCCCCTCCCACCACCCCACAAGGTAAGAAGCATCGCACTCCCTGTTTTGTAGTTGAAAAAAGGGACGTACCATCTCTCTGCACCTCCTTCTCCCCACTGCCAAGTCATACACAGGCCCAAGCAGAAGCCGAGACTTCAGTCCAGACTATTGACTCCAGGGCAAGTGATAAGGAGAACTGCGAGTCTTTAAACCATGTTACACGAGAATTAAAACAAAGTTAACTTGGGGAAGAGAAGAGTACAATACAGAGCCAAAGATAAGGCACCGCAAGGATTTGGAAGGTTATCTCTTACGGAAGCTGGACCAGATTTGCCGACCTCAGAAAGCAGAACGCAAGTCCGTGGGGGCAGTGGAGGCCCAGTGCCACCCCCACCCCAGATCCTTACCGGACCGTCCCCCCCAAGCCCAAGTTACTGGCAGTGCTGGCTGCCGGTCTCACGGAGGCACCTGTCCCTAGAGAATCTGCAGTGGGGAGTGTAATTAATACCACGAAACAATGAATGTTTGCTCCTTCCCAGCCACTCTCTTCAACCTGAATTTTTGACAGGTATAATGACTGTCTGAAAACTCAGCTCCCCTTCTTCCACAGCTCACTTTAACAATTATTACAAAGCAAAATGACTGGGATTTGAAGACAAAATGAATTCCACAGTATCTTGATTGTCCCCAGCAAGTAGACAAAAAAGCAAATCAAAAGAGGACACGCCAAAGGCGGCCCCCAGGAAATACAATTTTGGACTTTCTCCCTGCAGTTATTGTATTTATCCCCTGGGACTTTTTTTCTCACTTGGGCAATTTACAGGTCAGTGATTTCTATTCTCTTTGCACACCTGATATTTGCCTCCTCACTTTAATCAAGGAAAGGTGGAGGCAAAAAGCAAGAATGTCTGGCTGTAGCAAAAAGCAGTCATGAAAAACGTTATACCAAGATCAAATGTGTTTGCTACAGCAAGCTAGCTGACTGACTGTGATATCAAAGGATAATAAATCATTTGGGAAAAGAGAGAGAAGAAGCGATCAACATGAATAGTATAATTTGCCTTTCATCAGGTGCTGCTGGGATCTTGGTGTTTGGGTTTTTTTTTTTTTTTTGGTGGGGTTGGGGTTGTTCATCCAACAATGACCATTTCTGACTTTCTTTTTTGCCCGTTTAGAAATGCATTTCGTTGTCCTCCCCCAACCACTCAGATGTGCAGTTACGAAAAGAGGTTTTGTGAAGGAGGCATCGAATTCCTTATTGGTACCCTGTGAAAGGAAACATGTGTAGTTCTCTGTAGTCCCTGTCTCTTTTCCAATGACTCTGGCTGTTGTTACATTATGAAGAAATTGATTGAACCTCGGAGCATTTCAAAGAATAGCCAGGCTCAAATTACCGATTTCAGTAAATGAGATTTATGAAAAATTAACAGCAGCCAACTGGCCAATATTTCTCCACCCTAGCCACCCCTCCCCCTACCCACGAAGCCCAAATGGCAGCATCTAATAAATTAAATATAGATAACAAAAGAAAGATAATCATGAACAATTTGATATCACTTCACTGTTGTTTCCTAAAAATCTGTCTTTTCAGTATTTTTAACAGTACCATTCATCTTGTTGCCTTTTTAAACATTTTTATTATGTACTTTGATTATAAAATCTTCCTCGGAACGTCTGCAACAAGGTCATGCTTAGAAGATAAATTGCTCTAAAATTTACCATCTGACTGTTAACTTCCAGTGAGAACAACTTGGTTCTCAGGAAGCTTAGTATGTAATTATTTGGGTCTCTTGAATTTTTTTTTATTTACATGTAACAGCTTTGTTGAGATATAATTCATGTGACATACAATTAACTCATTTAAAGTGCAGTCAGTGGTCCTTACTATATTCACAGAGATGACTTTCTTTTGAGTAACCACAATTCTGTTGTTTTGAATTGGTCTTTTTGGAGGAAAAGCCTTAGAGAAAAATCTACAAAAACTTTTAACCTCGTGAACTTTGAGGTTACCACTTTTCTTCCACCCCATGGTCCATTTTTTTTTTTTTTATTTCTTTTACTTTTGGAAGGAAGTAGTCATTCCACCAGCTGAAGTTCTCTATTCCTAAAGTCAGTGCAGAAGTAGTTCCATCGGGTGAAAGCTGTACCTTCGCTCTGGACAGCGGAGTCGGGGCTCTGTGCTGGGAAAGAAAGCCTTGGTTTCCGCGTTTTTCCTTACAGACATTTTGGGCACAGCTCCTTACAGACTGATCTTTACTACTTCACATCTGCTCAGGGCAAGTGATGTGTTAGCAGGAGCTCCCACACAGATTCACAGAGGAAAAATCTTTATCAACTATCAATGAACCAAGGTTCACTTCTCACACTATGTGCTGCGTAAGTGTGTGCACGCACACACGCACAGTCATTCGGGGCATGATTCACAGGTCTGATTCTCCCTTTTCATAAGAGGAGATAATTAAACCGAACACTTACTGTCCATTCAATTCCTGTACATCATTTCTTCTCACCCCAGGCTTCCTGAACCTCTTGGAGGGGTGGGGCCTGGAAACGTGTATTTTAAACAAACTTTCCAGGTGACTCTGATGGCCCAACACTGGAGCTACCCTGTCACATACTGAAGACTGGGTATTCAATACAAGCAGTGGCTTCATAGCTGATATTCAGGGAGACTGACACACCGGAATTAAACCCCTAACTGCTGTGGTCTGAGTGTTTATATCCTCCCAAAATTCACATGTTGAAATCCTAACCCCTAAGGTGACGGTATTGGAGGTGGGGTTTTGGAGTGCTGATTAGGACATAAGGGTGGGATTAATACTGTTATTAAAGAGGCCCCACAGAGATCTCTGCCTCTTCCACCATGTGGGGACACAGCTAGAAGGTGCCAGCTACAAAGCAGGAAGAGGGCTCTCAGCAGAACCCAACCATGCTAGCCCCTTGACCTTGGACTTTCAGCCTCCAGAACTATGAGAAATTAGTTTCTGTTGTTCATAGGCTATCCAGGTGGTGATATTTTGTTATAGCAGCCCGAACAGCCTGATACTAACTGTTCTGAAGTCTGCGATCACCCAAATCTGCATGTGTGCTACCATATATTTGCTCTATGCCACATGCAAGGACTACAGGATAAACAAGACTCAGTTCCTGGCTCTCTCTGTGTAGTGGGAATCTGGCCATGTACACCAATAAGTTACAATGAAGTGTTAAAAGCACAAAAACAAAAATCTGTATGTTACAAGGCCAATTTGGGCAAAACTTTTTGAACTACCTTCAGTTTTCCTGCATCTATCTCCTCTTTCTCCTGACCAACCCTGCCGACCCTCACCCAAACATGTACCCCACACACATAATAGACTTCCAATTCTCCAGTAAGTGATGTGAGATAGTGGCCCAAGCACTGGCCTCAGACAAGTTTCAATCCCAGCCTAACCACCATTCTACCAGACCTTGAGAAAGTTATACTGACCTCTTTGGAACTCATTTATTGTATCCTATACAGTGAGGAGCTTGGACTAGCATGGTGCTTCCCAAAAATGTGTTTCTTAGAATATTACTTTTACAAGACATTTATTTCATAGATTCAAAAAGAAAAAGGAAAAATAACCTGTGATTAAATAAATCTGAAACACGCAGCAATACTGAATCACCCTTTTGGAGAATCACAAGATGCACTGACATGCAGGCATCCTGAGAAGTTCTGCATCAAGGGAGCTCATTTTACATTGTTTAACTTCCATTTCCAAAACAATTTTGACCATGAAACCCTTTCAACCTATAACTCCTATTAACACTTGGAGAATGGTTCCATGGAACCTTCCTGTTAGGGAATACTGGGCTGTTATGTATTCATTCACTCATTCATTAACGCATGTTCTCTTTGTCTCCCCAAGTCCCGGAATTCTTTCATGCCCCTTCAATGAGTGAGGCGCCTGCCGAGTGGTTTACAAGAAAGCCAACGGAGTCAGAACCAGAGCTGAGACATGACATATTTGGCTGAAAGGTCCCATCAGTAGGAGACTGGAGTTAAAGGTGTTAAATAAATGAGTTGTCCAGAAACAAACTAACAAAAATAAGTGCCTAACAGTAGGAGACTGGAGTTAAAAGTGTTAAATAAATGAGTTCTCCAGAAACAAACTAACAAAAATAAGTGCCTAACAGAAGTGCTGAGAAATATTTTCATCCTCACGCTGAGGGTTCCTCTTCATCTCTGGGATGCTCCTCCCACCACGTAGCCACTGCCAGGTGGACTAGGGTAAACCATTCCTCCTCGATATCCCCCACCTTAGCAAGAATGTTCCCCTTTTTCCCAGAAGTAGACAGCTCTGAACAATTTGCTATTGCTACTCTGAGAACTGAATATATGAGGATTGTCCAGGAAAAAAACCCAGCCATAAATGCCTCTATGTTTCATGTTACATGGCTGGAGACTTTCCAGACAGCCCTTGTGTATCTTGCTCCACTTCAGATAAAATGCCTGTCCCTAAGCCAAGGACAGCAAGTAGGTTTCGGACCTATTCTCTCCCCTTGCTTGGCCTGCGGGACAGAGAAAGCCTCTAAGGCCATGTGTGGAGTCACGGGAAAAGAATTTTGTGACTGATCGGTGATGCCTGCAAAGACCTGTGCCACAGACTTGCTATCGGGCTGTGAACTCAGGAGAGGTGAAAGCCACTATCCTGAAACAGCAGGACTATTACAAAAATCACCACAAAACAATAATAAATTAGTAGGGGAAATAGAAACAAGTGCTCATTTTGAAAAATTTTTTGCACCATCAGCACTAGAAGGGAAAAATGTAAAAAATGAATCCATTTTATTACATCCTCAGATCCTGCTAGCGATTCTAGTGAGATGCGAGTTAATAAACCTCTGAGAGGGAGCTGGATTTGTAGTTGCTGCAATCCCCATTTTATTTCATTATAGATAACGTGTACTCGCCAGAAGTAACTTTATTATTCTTCTGACAGCTTCTAATTCAGAAATGTGTGTGCTGCATGCCAATACTTGAAAAGCTGGGCCGACCCCTGAGCACTGCTTATCTATGAAGAAGGGTCCCTGCTCCGTCCCTCTGGGCCTGCATGCAGCCCCAGGGGCCCTAGTGACAGCTGCGTCCTACTTCTCAGTCACTACCCTGCAGTGAAGGGGCAGGAGTGACGGAGCTGGCCTGGGACTCCGCTGGTGAGCACTCATATCGTGGCTGATGCCGCTGAGAAAAACGGAATGTTTAATCTCATGTCATTTTAGCGAAAGAAATTTAAATAGTCACTAGGTGACTTGGCGAAGTTATTTTCACTTTGTCCAGCCCTCCCAAATGCATCCACTTCTTTCCATATCTCTGCCAGCACGCGAAGCCCCCTACTCAATTGTCAGTGTCCCCACACTGTTTTCCACGTGGCTGCACCAAGGTACACTCCCGCCAGCACTGCACAGGGGTCAGCTTTTATGCACACCCTCACCAACACTTGTTTCTTATCTTATATGTGATTTTTTTTTGGGGGGGGGCTTGAATTTTCACACAATACCCCTGACGTCTCTGGAAGGATCCACAAGAAGGTAGTAATATTGGATGTTTCCAGGAGGAGAACTGGGTGGCCAGAAGATGAGTGTGTGAGGGAAACTTGGTGCTAAATACACTTTTACACCTTTTTAGTTTTGAGTCATGTCAAAGTATTAAATTTAAAAAAATAAATCTTGGAGTTCCCTGATGGTGTAGTGGCTTAAGGCTTCGGCGTTGGCGCTGTCAGTGCTGCGGCCTGGGTTCGATTCCCAGCCAGGGAGCTACCCACATACCAAAAAGCTAAAAAACAAACGAACAACAACAACAACAAAAAAAAAAAACAGAAAAAAAAAATCTTTTAAGGACTCAACAGAAGCTATTTTCATTGTGAGAAAAAAAAAAAAAATGTAGCATAGAAATCTTTCTCCTTTTCCTAAGCTTGCTCCCTCCCTCACATGCTGGCTGAGGTAGCTGAGGGCAGGCCTCCAGCAGGAGAGGACTTACTGGGTTCATTCGGGCACGTGGGGGAAGGGTGTCACAGGATGTCACCAGTGAGTGAGGAGATACATGGCCTCCAGGGAGAGCCAGCCCAGGAACAAAGATAGACCCACCCCAAGGCCCCTCCCCTACGATTTCGGACACCAGAGACTAGGGGACCAGGGAGCTTCTGGAGAAGGAAAAAGACAAACCGAAGCCCATCCAAGGTCTGGGAACAAGAGGGACACTGGGTTTCAGCAGCAGCAAGAGGCAAACGACAAGGAGCAGAGCGGTTGGAATTCTGAGCCAAAATATCCACCATAAGCAAAGGCAGGATATGAACATGTACAGACTTGCAAGGTCCCAGGAAATTACTCCAGACACCCCTTTTTAGAAAGTTGTTAGAGGAGGTGCTTCAGCAAAATGAGGGCGTAAACCAAGAGAGTCAGGCTTGGGATCCAGGCCGGAGCAGAGGCCTCGGGGGCCAGAGGAGCCTGGGTGGCACTGAGGAGACACTCAGGACACCCGGACACAGGGAGGGTGGGACTGCCACAGGGCTCCGCGTGGCTTTAAGATGGCTAAGCTGGGCAACGGACCACCTCTGACACCGGGCAGCCAGGAGCCTCTCAAACCCGCCCTGGAGAACAGGACCTGCACCCCATCCAGGGGAGTTAGGACAGTGAGTTGGGGGGAATAGACTGAGTTTGTGCTGTTTCCTCCAATTTCAGACTCTAAAAGCCTCCGAGACTCCCCGCATCCGAGACTTTGGCAAGTGGGGATGAGATTACCCCACAGACTGAATTGGGTCCGCCCTACCCTCAGTCCCTGGTCCGTTTCTGTCCAATGACAGGTCGTCTGGGACGCTTCCTCTGACTTTGCCCACTCCGTCTTGCCAGGTGGACCGAGCACCGTCTTCCACCATCACTGCAGGGAAGCTAACATCCATCAGTACTGTGCTCCTGTGCCCAGCTTGGGGCCTGGCATGCACAGGGGGTTCAGTAAATTAGCCCCCAGTCTTCTCTAGAACTGAGTCACCTGAGGAAGGGGGCATGGGGCACAGCTCCCTGCCCCAAGAACCTTCCTTTTTGGGTGCGGGGGGACTCCCAGTAGGGCAGGGCTGGCCACCCTGAGGAAGTAAGGCCTAGTGAGCTGGGTTTAGGCAAAGGTAGGGACTCCTCCAGGAGCTCTCCCCCTGTGGGCCCTGGGCTGTGGGCCTCAGAGGCTTTGAGCTGGCTAGCCTTCCTTCCTGGAGGAGGAAAGGGGAAGAGAAATCCCCTGGGGGTGCGGGTTTTGAGTCAGCTGCACAGTCATAATGGAAACAGCACCGACTGAGCGGCAGGCCACTTCCCCTGTGTGGGCTTCATGTGGGCCTCAAAGTCCTCCTTATGAGACAGAAATAACAGTCCTGCACGGAGAGTTGGGCTTAAGTGACAAAGGGTGACAAAGCACCCTGTTAACATGTATATGTGAACAGGAGGTGGGGGGACTGCTGCTGACCCCCAGTGACAACTAGTCAGGCCTTTAGAGACTACACCATCTTGCCTCCAGCCCAGGTGAAAGTCTCACTTCTGAGGTGGTGAACTTATTATACATCAAGATGACAATGCACTGTAGAACTGTATGCCTGAAACCTATGTAATCCTTGCTAACAGATGTCACCCCAATAAGTCTAACAATAAAAATGAATTTAAAAAAAAAAAAGTCTCACTTCTTTTAGGCCCAGGTCTGAACTCTGACCAAATGGAGCCTTTGGGGGGACCATGGATTCGTATTGTCCATCAGTCACACTCTAGTGAGGATCCTGCTGTCTGTCCATAGAGGACACACTGATTGGAGCGGCGGCCATCTGGGAGACCGGTCCCAGGGTGGGGGCAGGGTCTCAGGATGAATAAAGCCAGTGTGACCACCAAGCCCCATGGAGGGGTAGAGGATGCCAGGCTGGGTGGGTAAGGAATGGAGGCCACCTGAGGGAGCACTGTGCTCTTCAGACTCTTACTCAATGCATCAGTCGCACGCCTCTAAGGACATCCTGTTCCCATCTTACCCTTTCGTAAGGTCCGGCCCCAGCCGGAGGAGGCCTGAGGCTCCGCTGTGGACGATGACCCAGCCTGGAGGTCCAGGGTGTGCTCTGGACCCCCGCGGCACCCTTGGGTGGGAAGGCGAGACCTTTCCTTCCCAGAGGCTAGTGCCTCACCGCCTGCTCAAGTCACTGTGTGACGCGGAGCAAGGGACTTGCACACTGGGCCTCAAATTTCTGGCCTGTAAAGTGGGGTTGATGAGAGCGCTCGCTTCCTAGGGTTGTTATAAAGCCAACAAGCCCGACGGCGCCAAGCCGCGCACGGGCTCCAAGGCGAGGTCGAGTTGGGGGGAGTCACCGCCCTTCCCTGCCCCGCCCCGCCCCGCCCCCTCGCCCGCTTCCTCCTCCCAGGGGCCGGCGGCCGAGTGACGTCCGGCCTGGGCTTACTGTCCCACGCCCCGCCGGCAGCCCCCCTACCTCCGCGCCATGTCCGCCGGCTGGTTCCGGCGCCGCTTCCTGCCGAGAGGTCCACTGCCTGCGCCTCGGCCGCCGCGTGCCAGCCCCGTGCCCTACCGGCGGCCCCGCTTCCTGCGCGGCTCGGGCTCCTGCCCCGGCACAGCCGACGCCCCGCGCCGCCCGGAGGCCAGGCCCGTGCGCTGCCCAGCGCGGGGTCGCGCGCTGCCCTGGAACGCAGGCTACGCAGAGTGAGTGTCCTTCCTCCGACTCACCCCCATCCGACACTCCCCACTCCGGCGGCCCTTGTCCCGGGACCCCCGACCCCGGACCCCTGCTGATCCAGCCTGGGGGAGTGTGCTGAGCTACAAAACAGGCTGAACTGAGTGATTGCCCCCCGCCCCCAACCTTGTGGCTACCTCCCTCCGGTCCTCACGTCCGGACTCGACAACCGCCTCTTATCCTACCTCGGCTTTTTCTTTGAAATTCCAACCTCTCTCAGGGTTGTAAGTTGGGAAGGATCTGCACCTCTGGGGCTTCTAACATGGACAGGGGCAATGGGTAAGCGGGCCAGCTTTCTGGGCTTTGGAGATTACGCCCCACCCCATCTCCAACACACACAGGCACACCCCTCACCCTGCGTTACGGCCTACGCAGTATGGAACTGGAACTCTGGCTGAAATGGGACTGGGTATTGGCAAGAGAGCCCAGGATCTCCCCAGGCAGCCCCGCCCTTACCTCCCAGCCCCCTCCCCCATCAGGTTGGCTCCAGAAGGGCTGGGCCCTGAGTTTTGCCTTAGCCAGGAGATCACTGAACAGTTAGGAAACATACACCATCTTTGTCCAGGTATAAGGGGCTGCGAGGGGGCTATTGCCCCAGAGGAAGTGTTCCACCTCTGTATCAACTGTGGTCTTTGTGCCCATGGAGACATGGATGTGTCCCTGAAGGGTCACTGATCACTTCCTGGCCTCAGGATCATCAATGCAGAGAAATCTGAGTTCAATGAGGATCAGGCCTCCTGTGGGAAGCTATGCATCCGCAGATGTGAGTTTGGGGTTGAAGAGGACCAGGAGTGGCTGAACTTGTGCCCAGAAGAGGTGAGTGCAACTGGGCCTGAGCCCCTTTTACAGGCTGGGGCCAGGACTGGGGCCTGAACTTCAGGCTGAGGTTCTTGCCCTAGTGCTGCCCTGCTGTCCCACACTGGGCCAGAAGTCAGTGAAGAAGCCAGCAAGAGTCTGATGCCAAGCCATTCCTGTCTAGTTCCTGACAGGTCATTATTGGGCACTGTTTGATGGGCACGGCGGCCCAGCTGCAGCCATCCTGGCTGCTAACACCCTGCACTCCTGCCTGCGCCGGCAGCTGGAAGCCATAGTAGAAGGCATGGTGACATCTCAGCCCCCCATGCACCTCAGTGGTCACTGTGTTTGCCCCAGTGACCCCCAGTTTGTGGAGGAAAAGGGCATTAGGACAGAAGACTTGGTAATCGGAGCTCTGGAGAGCGCCTT
The DNA here is from genome assembly GCA_004026885.1 of Lyroderma lyra. Lineage (NCBI taxonomy): Eukaryota > Metazoa > Chordata > Mammalia > Chiroptera > Megadermatidae > Lyroderma > Lyroderma lyra. The sequence continues at coordinate 143,965 of PVJL010003215.1, forward strand.
CCAGGAATGTGTAAGTATGGCTTTGGGATAGGGAAGGGGAAGGTTTTGTCCCCAGGGACCTGAGTGACTAGGTTGTGGGGCATCCCTGCACCCTGGATCTTTAGATTGGAAGACAAGATTGGATTGGTTCATTGCTTAGTAATGGCCATCATCATCATAACCCCTCCCATTTATCCAGCACCTACTGTTTTCTAGGTGCTGCATCATCTCATTCCACACCCTATTGGTCCTTGGTGCAGAGGCTGGTTTCCCTTCCTCAGTTTTAAATAGGACTTCCCTCCCTCCCAAGAGACACATCCAAATCTCCTGACCACAGGGATCCTAGAGTCACAGCTAGACTTTGGGCTGGGACTGCCAGGCTTGTCAGTGGGGAAGTGAACTGCAGTTTGGGGATCAGGAACAGCAGCTAAAGTAACCTCGGTTTGCCCCAGGATGAGGTGATCGGGCGGGAGCTGGAGGCTTCGGGCCAAGGGGGCGGCTGCACAGCCCTGGTGGCTGTGTCCCTGCAGGGAAAGCTGTATGTGGCCAATGCCGGCGATAGCAGGTGAGTGAGCCCCGGAGAGCGGGAAAGGTGGGGTGGGGTGGGCAGGCAGGCACTAGGGGCAGTGGAGACAGAGAAAGGGGGCTGGAAGGGATGGAAATAGGGAGGATTGACTGAGTTGTTTGTAAACCTGGTATGTGTGCAGTATGAGGGTGGTCAGCAGATGCCAAGGAGGATAGGGGCCTCAAATGCCAGGCCGAAGGGCTGAGTCTTTACCCTGCAGGCTATAGGCAGCCATGGAGAGCTTTGAACAAGGGATTGGCATGGGCAGAGCTGGCCCCTGGTGGTTGGAGGAGGGGTGAGCAGGAGAGAGGCCACGAGTATGGTGGGAGACTGCGTCACAGACCTCTCCCTCTCCTGCCCAATCCCATCCAGGGCCATCTTGGTGCGGAGAGATGAGGTGCGGCCCCTGAGCTCCGAGTTCACCCCAGAGACCGAGCGGCAGCGGATTCAGCAGCTGGTAGGTACCCTTGGCAGGGGGAGGCTGTGGAGCTCCATCTCCTGGGTTGAAGGCCACTGGAGGTCATCAGAAGGAGCCTGATCTGAGTATGGCCTCCCTACCCCAGGCCTTTGTCTACCCCGAGCTTCTGGCTGATGAGTTCACCCGACTGGAGTTCCCTCGGCGACTGAAAGGGGATGACTTGGGTCAGAAGGTTTTGTTCAGGGATCACCACATGAGTGGCTGGTGAGCAAGGTTGGCGGGGGAGGACACAGTGGGAAGAACCCTGGGGTCAGGCCCAGCTCTGTGGCCTGGGACAGTCCCCTTCCACCTGGGCAGGGTGGGTCTTGTGTTGGTGGGAGATGAGGTGGGGATAGAGCCTGGGTTAATGCTATATCTGCTCCTGGTAGGAGCTACAAGTGCGTGGAGAAGTCCGATCTCAAGTACCCACTGATCCATGGACAGGGTCGGCAGGTCAGTGAATGGCCCCTTCCAAGAATCCCTCACCAGTTTCCCATACAGAGGTAGGAGTTCCTTTGTTCCTTGTTGGTGGCTGTGGCTGACGTCCTGGGGTCTGCTCGAAGGCCACAGGATGTTTCTCACTCAGCCCAGGAAGGCTGAGGGCCACAGTCCACCTCTATACTTGTGCATTTTGGGGGGCTGTTTTCTGTCTGTCACCTCACACCTCCCTTGTCCTCAGGCTCGGTTACTGGGAACACTGGCCGTCTCCCGGGGCCTGGGAGACCATCAGCTCAGAGTCCTGGACACAAACATTCAGCTCAAGCCCTTCTTGCTCTCTGTCCCCCAGGTGAGAGGGCAACAGCCCACCCCAGCTTCCATCTGCCCAGGAAGGCAGAGAGTGAGGCCGGTAGGAGCCGGGAAGGGAACGCTGAGGGATCCTCAGGCTTAACTTGCAGGTGACAGTACTGGATATGGACCAGCTGGAGCTGCAGGAAGAGGATGTGGTTATCATGGCAACTGATGGTCTCTGGGACGTCCTGTCCAATGAGCAGGTGGCACAGCTGGTGTGGAGCTTCCTCCCTAGCAATCGAGAGGACCCACACAGGTACTCTTAACTGCTGGGGACCTGCCTAGACCTGGGTTGGTGCCAGTAGCAACACCAAGACGTAGTTATAGCTAAGACAGCACTCACAATGAGCCCAGCTATGGGCAGGTGGTCAAGATTGGTGCTATCTTGATTCCTAGGGGTGGGGATGACAGTGGATCCCAAAAATCTCTGGGTCCAGTCTGCTGTGGTCCAACCTGTGGCCCTCCCAGGTTTGTAGCTTACCTGGCCCCACAGGTGGACTGTATTGTTGCTTGGGTCCCCAAGTGTCTACCCCAGTGCAGTGAGTTCTTCTGAGGACTGGCCTTGCCTCTGCTCTGGCCCCAGAGTACATCTGCAGGATGGTCTCCACAGGTTCTCGGAGCTGGCCCAAATGCTGATACACAGCACACAGGGGAAGGATGACGGCCCCACAGGGGAAGGGCAGGTGTCCTACGACGACATCTCTGTGTTCGTGATTCCCCTGTACAGTCAGCGCCAAGGGAGCCGTGGCCATTGAGAATCCAGATACCACATCCCAGAATCACTTGGGGCCCAGTGCAATCCAGGTATCCCTCCACCATGGTCAACAGCAGGACCACCTGCCTGACACCAGACACAGGCCAGGGCTCTTGCCCACCTCCCACCCCAACCCATTTCAAGGGGAGCATTTATACCAGGCAGTCAGAACTGACTGATGTGTGTGGAGAACCCTGCTCCTCAAGTCCCCTGTATGACAGGTAGGGAGTACTAATATCAGAAACATCCCACTAGCAGGACTGTACAACTTAGGATACCCACATGAGAATCCTTCAGAGTCCCAATGTTATTCCCAGGTAGGGACAGCTAGACTAAAGGAATTGGCCAAGGATGCAGGGAGGGGCAGATAGTCTGTGTTAGGATCCAAGTCTCCAATCCATGAAATGTCAAGGTACCTACCCAACAACCCCCAAAGCTCATGCAGGGTGCTGTAGGCAGTCTCCTTTCTGAAGAGCCACTGTGAAGTAGCTCCTGGAGAGAGACCAGTTCAGGTCCTGCCTTGCTGTGCTCCACCAAGGTCCAGGCCCTGGGGCTAAAGTTGGGATGGAACAAAAAGGAGAAAAAGGAGGCTCGGTTGGCTGAGTGGAAAATGCCCCCCGATTGCTCCTTCCAGGCCCAGACTCACCCTAGGCTGAAGCCCCAATACCTTCATGTTGCTCCCCATCATGTCCCTATGATTAAATGCTTGTGTACAGAAGAGCCCTTGTGAATCGTGAATTGCTGTGGCTTGGCATTACAGTGTACCTTTTACTCTTGCATCTTCCCAAGAATCAGTCTTAGCCTCACCTTACAAGCTTGCATACAGTCAGGACTAGTTTTTCTCTGGCTTCCCTAGTTCCAAACTTAGGGTGAGCCCAACAAGAATTGTTGCCCCGGAAATAGAAAGGTCTCCACCACCATCTATGAGCTCTGGGCTGCCATTTAACTTGTTTTTTAATGCAAACTGTACTATAAAGCTGGACTTAGCTGGACACAGACAGTTTGGGTTCCAGGGCTGCATTTTGATGAGCAGCTTAGATCTTCATCTTCCCCACAAGAATGTTTTATCATCTAGCACTTGCCAAGGTTCAGGTACTGCATTTGGTTCAGTTATCGGCAGCCACTTTCATGAGCTCTGCCTTACCCAACTCCTCCCTGACCCACGCCTACCTTAGTTTACAATTGAGATGAGTTCTTACCAGGCAACACACATACCTAGACAGCAGCCAGGAAGAACAATGGCCAGCTGGCCCCAGAATTGATAAAACATGTATTTAACTCACTGAGGCTCTCAGATACCCTTTCCTACCCATTAACTCATTTTAGACTCCATTTCCCATACATTCTCCAGGGACAAGACAGGAAAACCTATAGAATTCCTCATTTTTCAGTAATATTCCACAGCCCAGTACTTACGGGCCTACATCTATCCCTAGCTGGGTCTGACACACTGGTTGGCCCCAGAAGCCCTGGGTAGCCTCTCTAAGGCACCACTAAGTTAAGCAGTCAGCAAATGCAGGAGTGTCCCCTAAGAGCCTGCAGTTTTACTTCCTCTTTCCTCAGCAGTCTCCCCAAACCCAAACAACAGCATGCTGTGACTGCCTCTCACCCACATCAATGGCTGAGCCAGCTCACCCCCAGAGTCCACTTGCTTTGCTACTGACCCAGCCCACTCACTGCCTACTGACTCCTCACACGAAAGGCTGAATGCCTGGGGAGCAAGTGCAATGGGTTTTTCAATTGCAAGCAAGCTGGACAGGGGTGACTGCTGCAGGGGCAGCTACACTAACCTACACATGCACATCTCTCAGCGAAGCCAACTGTTGCAGCCCTCCCACCCAGCTGTGAGGGGAGGGTCTCTTCCTCCTTGAGCAGTCTGTGTCCACAATATGTATGCATGGCCTACCACTCACAAGCTAGGATGTTCCTTTTGCTGCCCTTCAGAGCTTTAGCCAACCTCCAGTGACCATGGACAAAGTGACAGGCCCAAGGCTTCAGAAGGACCAGGAAAGTGGCAGGTAGCATGTACGGCAGCTCTAAAGACAAAGCTGAATAGGAAACTGGCTCTAGGAGTTACCAATGCACCAGCCAGGCAATCGGTTACCAAGCAACTGGCCAGGCCTTCTGCCAGAACTGGTACAGGAGCCTCAGAGGCCCCACTACCCTTGCCCGGCCACCCCACTCCCCCAGGAGCCAAAGCCCTAGCAGGACAAACCTTATTCCAGCTAGAGGCAGCCAATCAAGGGCAAGGTAACAGTGTGGATAAAAGGCAGCCTGAGGTATAGGATAGATGCAGTCTTTGAAGATCAAAGTTGACTTGGGCTGGCGTTTCCCAGTCACTCATTTCTGGATGTATGACTGCTTATGGGAGACTGGGGTTGAGGAAACCCAGGCTACTATCTGTTGAGAACTAGATCGACAGTTCCTCTCACCAGTCCACAGGCATGAGTCACCCAGACAGTCAGGAGCAGCCCCAAGGAGCCCAACAATCCATTCACACAGCATTACAGTGAGTCCCAGTGTGAACCAGGAGACAACCCATCCTTCCCTCCAACTCTAGGAACCAGGCAATCAATGCTACAGAAACTCAATGGAAGAGACTGCAGCCATAAAATTCTGTTTAAGACAGATAACATGGAAAAAAGGTTTATATGTTAAGTACAAAAGGGACATAGAATTGTATATACAGTAGAGTAACAACTATGTAAACACAAAAAAATCTACGCACAGAAGGAACATTTAACACCAAAAGGTTAACAGTGGTAGCATTTTGGTGGCAAACTGATTATTTTTAAAACTGCCAGATTTTCCTTAATAAACATTAATTATAACTTCAATGGGGAAGTTTTTTTCTAAAAAAAAAAATACCCAACTGGCTGGTGGTTGAGTAGTGCAGTGTTACTGTCACAAATTGGCTTTGGCCCTGACTCTTGAGAGCATGACGATGAGCAGCCCCTTCCCCCGGAGAACTCTGGGCACCTCCGGTTCCCGGCGTGAGGATGCTTGCAGTCCCAGCCCTCAGCCTCTCTGGCCCATGGCCTCCTTTCTCCCTTTATTCTGCCTTATTCCCATCATCACCAGTTTAGCTGCATCTTTTCCCTTTCCTTCCCAACTCAGGAGCCAGCTCTACAGCCACAGGTCCCCATAAGTACAGACCATGCAATGCATATTTTCTTTCAAAGGACATGGCACCTCAGTTATGGGCACACAGGAGCTCAATACAAATCATTTTCCTGCTGACAGGCAAGTCATGTTTCGTAGCTACTCTGGTTACAGATGTTAATCATGCAGTCTTTCTTATTAACCCATATTTCCAAGCACTCTCTCTGAACAGTTATTCCTACCATAAACTTTCTACCTAGAAAGTCAGGAGTGGGCAGTAATAGCTCTTATCATTTGGTTTCTAAAAGTTCCTCCACTCGGACATGGCAGAGCTATATAGTGGGTGGCACTGCAGATGCTGCAGAGTCTAGTCAAACACAACGTCTGGGAAAGATGCACGCCCCTTGCCCTTCAAGTTTGAGGACTAAGTGAAAAATTGCTAAAAAAAAAAAAACAAACAAAAAAACAAAAAACAAAACAGTAATGGCGAGCAATTCACGCCTACTCCTGCTGCTGAAGAGAGGCAATAAAGGGTTGCTTACCCCCTAGCAGCTATGTACTCTTGGACAAGTCCTCTTGGGCAAGTCATAACACCTTGTTGAGTCTGTTTCTGGATCTGCAGAGAATGTTACCTGCTTTAATGTTTGGGAATTCAGTGAAACATGCCATTCATTCTGCTCTAAGCCGGCCATGCAGGGGAAGAAGAGTAAGCCAGCCACAACTCATCTCAACCCTGATTAGGACCCCTCCCTCTCCCACGAAAAGGCAAGGAAAAGAAACAAGGCAGACATACCAGGTAAACAGGAGTGGCCTGTAATTGGTAAAGAAGCCTCAGACAATCTAAAAATGCCCTGTTTCCAGCATCCTGTCCCCAAATACTGCAAGCCAGACACAAAAGGCATGCAAAAGTGACTGTCACATATATATAGGCGGAGACAGAGCCATCGCCAGGCAAAAAAGGGGGGCTAATACTGCAGAAAGGGCCCCAAAGTGCGGCTTGAGGAACACAAGGGAGTCATCCCAAGACCCTCACTTAGCTGCCATGGAAACAGCAAACACTTGAAGCTTTGCTTCATTCCATCTCCTGAAGGGAAAAATAGGGAAGACTAACACTTGTGGCAAGCACAATTAGCAAGGATGCAGCCTTTCTCCTGGGCTGCAGGACTTCATGTCCTTCGGCTGAATTCTGAGAAACAAGTATTTTGTGTGTGTGTGTATATATGCATACATACATACACATACACAGTAGATTCTCACTTAACCAGCATCCATAGCAACTGGCAAACACTCAAACAACTGGCACAAAAAAAAATTGAAAATTTTTTGTGCCAGTTGTTTCAGAGTGCTGGCTGCTTGAGTTCTGGTTAACTGAGAGTCTACTGTATATGTATGCACACACAGATATGTTTAAATGAAGGTGTATACACTGTGCTAAAATACAAACAACAGAAATCCCAGGTCATATATAAAAAAGGCTAAATATAACATATAACACAGGCCTACAGCCAGCTCATGGGTAGGAGCTGGGAAAGGGGTGGTATCATTAGGAGACTATATACACAATTTGTGATGGGCAGGGAAGGCATCAGTGTAAACAACTCAGACTCACTCCACAATATACTGGCCCACAGGAAAGTGTGATGTATCTCATGTACAAAAATAGACTCCCACTTTTGCTTCTGTACACAACCAAGCTGGGTAGGCACCCAGGAGGACCACAAGTTTGTCTTTATGATAAGGGACCATACCAGGTTGCTGCTAAACCTCCCAGCCCTAGGAACTCACCTGCTATCCCTCCCTCCCTTTCAGACTCTTGGGCCATTTCCAACCCAATACCCCAAACAACTGACTTGCAGGGCTTCCTGGCAAGGTCTTTCTGTATCTGTCCCTTTCTGACCCCAAGATAAATGAAGACATGTTTTTGTAAATGTTTGGCACCTAAGTAACATGATGGTTGTGGACTGTACCACAATAACACAGGGAGACCCAGTAACAAGACATGCAAAGGGAGGGCAAGGGGCACTGAGCTGCACTAGCATCTCAAAACCGCAACTGTGGCTTCCCATGCATTTATGCAGGTGGGAGAAGGGATGTGCAGAATTAACAATTTCACCGGCTCCTCAGCAGCAAATACATTCAAAATTGAAGGTGTCTTAAGGGCCCCACTAATACCCTAATCATGAGTCTGGTCACTCCTCTGGCGGAGCTCGGTGCAGTGACAGCTGGAAAATCTGAGTCCCGAATGAATCTGCCGCACCGAAAGTCCTTTTGAAGAAGCTCAGCAAAGTAATTTTTTTCTTTTGATAGCACATCCATGGGAGGGCCATATGGAAGGATGCTCTCCAGCCCAGTCAAATGATCTAATCCCAATGTTATCTCAGTCTCAAGTTTTTTCCTGCTGGCCAACCTCACTGTACAGAAACAGCTGAGCAGCATCAAGGTCAGTCATCAATGGTGGGCAACCAGAAGGCCTAGAAGGAGAACATAAGTCAAGTTTAAAAAGCCAAGCTTCTCTCTTTACTGAGGGTTCTTCTTACCCCTTCCCGCAGCATCAAACTGTCCAATTCCAATAGTGAAGGTGGTGTGGCTGGTGGCCATCCCTGAGAGAAACACTCCCCATTCTATGGGAAAGTAAGCTGGGTCTGTTTCCCTCCAACTGTCTACCTTCCACCACAGTGGTCCAGTGGCAAGGAAAAAAAAGAGTGCTATCCAAGAGGTTGGGGTCTGGGTAACTTGGCTTCATTGCAAATCTATCAGGTGACCTCAGGCAGGCCCTCTCCTTTCTGTGCTATAAAAAATGAGAGGGAATGGACTGGATGGTTTTGCTGCAGTTTTTCTCTGACACTGTGTTCTAAGTTTTAAAAAAGGGGGGTGGGAGGGCAGGGAGGCTGAGACTCAGGATACTTTGTCCTGCTAGTGTTGTCTAAAAAGAGACAGGGGCCTGGAAGAAATTCTAAGTGGTGAGTTATGACCAACTAAGAATTTCTGAATAAAAATGAATTAAAAAAAAAAAAAAGAATTTCTGAGAAATTCAACATAAACTGAGAAGAATGTAAAACTGAAAGGTTGCAGCCACAAAAGCCTCATTCAAAGTATTTTTTAAGAAGCCAAAAAGTTGTCAAGCATAGCTCAGGTAGTTTGGATATAAAACCAGGAGCCAGAAAAAACATGGCCTAAGAGCTCCTGGACGCTCAGAGGTGATCCCAAATCACAGAAACAAGTGTAAACGTGAAATACCAGCCCAACCAGAAAACAAAGAATAAGATGTGAAACAGTGAAGCTACCAGTTCAGAAACATGAACTTGGGCGCTTAAAATGTAGCTATTTACAACACAGCTTGCTGTGCTCATTGCAACACTGATCACCCAACTGAAAAAGGCAACTCAGTGGAGGACATCTCCCATTATTCACATACCATGTTGGAACATGCACTGGCAAAGGTCATGAACTTGGGGTTGAACTGCAAACAGGTAATGGGTCCTGTGTGTTTGCCATCCAACACAGCTACTTTTATTCCACTCTCACCATTCCAGACATGGATCTTGCCATCTTCTGAACCTAAGGGAATGATTAAGAGAAACGTAACAGCTCAAGGCACAATACAAAGACAAGTGGGAAAGAGACATAGATTGACATCTGGAAAGGGTTTCAGGATCCAGCCCTCAGGAAAAAACTGAGGGAGGAGAGGACACTTCAGGAAACTGATCTTGACCCCAGTTATTTGATCCTGGGCAAGTCACTTCCCCTCAAACTTCAGTTTTCTCTTTTAAAAAGGGGACTGGGGGCGTTGGTTCCCTGGTGGTCTAATGGCTAGGCTTTGGCACTCTCATCACTGTGGCCTGGGTTCACTTCCCAGTCAGGGAACGAACATATGAACATACATACATACATACATACATACATTAAAATAAAATAAAATAAAATAAAAAATAAAAAGGGGACTGAGTATCACTACACTACCAACATCTAGCTATTAAGATCACTGATAAAAGTTACATCAGAAAGTTACTAGTAAGCTAGTACTTGCAGAGTTTAACTCCAATGCTGGTTCAGGAAAGACCTATTAGTGCCAGTTTCCAGGAAAGAACTTCAAAATCAGTACAGTTTAAAGACATTATCTATACCTTTGCCATACAAGAGGCTATCAGGAAAAAAATCCAGCCATAAATGCCTCTATTTTTCATATTATATGGCTGGATGCTTTCCAGACTGCCCTCGTATTATGTACAAAAATCTGAGAACATCTATCAAAAGGATAATATCTTAATTAGTTAAATAAATAAATAAACAAATGCACAATACCAAGGAAATAACCCCCAAGGGGGATAAAGGAAGCTTACCAATCATAATAAACTGGGAGTCTGGAGTAAACGAGGCCTCCAGTGTGACAGCTTTGCTGTTGGCATAACCCTAAAAAAAAAATTTTTTAAAAAGGCAGAACAGTTCTCTTGTTACAGCACCATTAACAAAAATTGCCTAGAAATACTGACCCAGCACATACATCACCTTCCTTCACATGAAACCCTCTCCTCCTCATGCAGAGCCCCACCAAGTTTCCAAACTTGGCTGCCACCTTTTACACTTCATCCCCTCATATTCAAGAGGGCAAGAAAATGTTTATGGTCAGGAATTATTTGTATCTAAATACCAAATTTGGGTCACTAGGTGAGAAGTGACTGTTCCAGAATCCAAGAGAATTAAGTTCATGTGCAGGAAGAAAATGTAAGTCCAGCCTCGATCACTGAGTCATGGATAACTAACATGGTTTCCACCAACCAGCTTCCACAATTCTCAGCCCAGGAGGTATAAGCATGGAAACGGCCATGCTCAAATGTTGTCAGCTCACCCCAAAAGTGTGCATCACTACTCCCTTGAATGCATCGATGAGACGGATAAAGCTGCCATTGGTGGAAATAAGGATGAGTTTGCCATCATTGCTGAACTTAAGTCCTGTCCACTCACAAGTCCGGTCATACTGCATCTTAAAGGTCGCAAATGGCCCCTGTAAAAGATCAAAGTAGGAGCCACAGGCCCAAGGCACATCAATAATTCCTTCTGCCAGAGCCAACTCTCATTCTATCCCTTTACATTCCTTTTTGTCTAGGGAAAGCAGATGAACTACTGCTCTGACACTCTATATCTACCACATATCTACTCTACCACAGAAATGTCAATTTCACCTTTCTGCACTTCCGTAATATCAAGCTAGTTTAAAGATTCAACGCGTTACCTTATCAAAAGAGCGAAGATCATAAAGTTTAACCATTTCAGAATTGACACCTGCAGCAAAAATTAACCCTTCTGGATCAAAAGAACAAACTGGTTTGCCCTGTAGGTGCATGAGGCCCTAAGGAAAAAAGAAACAAGAAAAAAAGTCAATAAACCTAGGATCCTACCACTATAAAATTTACTTTTCCCAGTGAAAACTAAGAAAGGGACAGAAATTAGATAGCAGCCTACCAACAGAACAGAAAAAGTAAAATGAGGCTTTAAAAACAACAGTTCTCCATAGAACTGATTTCAGATCAACTCTAACTATACAATTTTATAGACACTAATTTAAAATAAAAAACAAATCCCTTGAGGCTAAAAGCTACAGCTCAAAGGCTCCAAGAAAATTTGTTTTTAAAGCAATAAGCCACAGAGCATAATGCAATATAGAATGATTTAGGGCATTTGCTTAATTACCAGCTACCTCCCAGGAAAACAGATTTTCTGCAAAGTTGAAAGACTCTGGGATCCTAGAATGAACAACTGCTGTCTTCCTTCCTTGAGAGGGAGGGAGCTGATGACAGTGCCTACTACAGAAAACACTCAAAACGTAAGGTACCATTACCTGGCAGTTAGGAGATCGCAGATCCCAAAGTCGAATGGTCTTATCAAGAGACCCAGAAATGAAAGTGTCATCCACAGGTGACATAGACAAGGCCACCACCCTGCAATGCATCAAGATAAATAGAAGGTAAAGCAAATAGCTGGCAAAACTTGGATATGAACTCTAAGCCACTCTACCAGCCTATGTATATAAAGGGTCTGGCAGAAGTAACACCCTTTTTAAAGTAATTATGTTAATGTAGTTATGATATTGCTATGTTACAGAATTACACACTATGATTTTGGTAATTACCAGCTCATTAAAAGGGGGTGTTGTTTGTGCCAGACCTGGTATATCTGTTCTCCCCAAACTGCCATTTTAAGCAATACACATATACAAGCAATCTAGAATAATCAAAGGTAACTAGTATAATGAAAAAAGCAACTTAAAAGCTACAACATAAAAATGTGATTCCAACGCAAATCCAACTACAATGAGATATCACTTCATAACCACTAACATAGCTATAATCAAAAAGAGATTTAAAAAAAAGAGAAAAGCATTGGTGACAATGTGGAGAAATTGGACCCTCACATATTGCTGGTGGGAATGTAAAAATGGTACAGTTGCTTTGGAATGGTTTTACAGCTCCTCAAAAAATTAAAGACAGAGTTGCTAAATGACCCTGAAATTCCAATCCTGGATATATATCCAAGAAAAATAAAAATATTTGTCTACACAAAAACATACACATACATTTCACAGCAGTGTTATTCGTAACAGCTTAGAACTGAAAACCCAAATGTCCATCAACTAATGAATGGGTAAACAAAATGTGGCATATACCCACAGAAGGGAATATTATTCAGCAATAAAAAATGAAGTGCTAATTCATGTTACAGCGTGTAAAAACCTTGAAAACATGGTAAGTGAAAGAAGTCAAACACAAAAGGCCACACATATTGTCTGACTTCATTTATACAAAATGAAAAGGCAAAGCTATAGAGACAGAAAGAGGGTTAGTGGGTTGTCAGGGACTGGGAAGAGGGTGAAATGGAGAGTGGCTGCTAATGGGTATAAGGTTTCTCTTTGGAGTGATAAAAATGTTCTGGAATTATAATGGCGATAGTTGCCCAACTCTATAAAAATACTAAAAACCACTAAACTATGTATTTTCAAAGTGTCATTTGAAAGGGTGAATTTATGTTACTGAACTACATCTCAATTTTGTTTAAAAAAAGCACGATCTCTTAACTAGAGGCTTATGGATTATACCAATATTCTAAACCTGAGTGGCATCAGCATCATGTGGCGGGTTAAAACAGATTGCCTGGATCCACTCGCAGAACTAATCCAATAGGTCTGGTGTTAAGTCTGAGAATCTGCATTTCTAACAAACTCCCAGGTGATGGTGAAACTGCTGGTTTGGGCACTACACTTAAGAGAACCACAGATCTGTGCTAATAAAATAGCAACTGTATTTCTGATATGGGTCCCTTTTTATGGTTATACCATTAAGAATCACTTACTAAAAAAAATATTTCTTCCAAGGGCTCATCCTGAGCCATCTTGTTCCCTCTGCTCATGTTTTCACTCTGCCATGCCCTGCTCTGTAGGGACACATGCCATCTCCCCAGCATTTGGGCCTGGCCTGCAGAGAAGGACTGCATACAGACCCACTTTACCTGCCTCTAAGAGTACACCATGGCCCTGACCATGAGGTCCTTGAGGGCCACGGGCTATTATGTGCAGTGCCTGTGATTCTATAATACCACCTATGGAGAAAGCTCTTGTGAAAATGGACATTCAGATGGCTCTTCCTTCTGGGTGTTATGGATGAGTAGTTCCACATTCTAGCTCAGCTACAAAACACTTAATAGATATAGAAGTTGGTATCACAGATGAAGATTACAGAGGAAATGTGCATATTGTAGTGTTTCATTTTGACAAAGAAAAGCTGGAAGTAAAAAAGATGACTGAAGTGCACAGGTCATTTGTAAATGAACTTTTTTTTAATTTAGAAAGAGTAAGTTCAAGTTTCAAATGACACTAAAAGAGGTTCAGGAGGTTTAGGTTCCACTAGAAAAAATTTAAAATGTATGCCGTGAACAGAAAATGAGAAAATCTTTTTTTCTTAAAAAGTTTTTGCAAAAAAAAAAAAAAAAAAAATCTTCCAATAAACTCAATTACTATCTGCACTAGCTCAACTTAAAAATTTAAAAGATACTCTAAGTCAACATTTCCTAGGAATGCTAAGGCGATACTGAAATAGAAGGAGGAAAATGCATGCAGAGATTCAATGTTATGCCACGGTATGCAAGTCAAAAGCTCAGAGGAAATCTATCTTGGCCCAGGCTCTATGCTAAGAGGTTTTAAGGAATAGAAAAGAGGAACAAGACCTCAATACTACAGAAGCTTAACTTTTCAGTCCAGACAAACTCCTTCAAGAAAGGGTCAAGGAAGGCTTTCTGGAAGCAGCAGCACCTGTGGCAAACAGGGTTTCAATGGGAGATGCCTTTCCAGAAGACATAAGATGGGAAGGTATGAGGCACATGTTCGGTTCACCTCAACTGGAGTGGTGGGAAGTAATGCTGAAAAAATGGGTCTGAGCCAGAGGGAAGAGAACCTGACTCCAAAGGGGAAGGAGCAGGCAGATGTGCAAAACCCACAAGGCTTCCTAAGGGAGGCTCTGAAGTGGTCAGAACTGTAATAGAGGGTGCTGAAGTAGGATGATGAGGGATGGGGAAATTAATTAGGATTTGACAATAATTTACCTGCCGGACTAAGTCAGAACAGAAGCAAAGGAGAGAGTATGGAGGAGAGTGGCGCACGAGGTTAAATTGAGGTAGAATCAATAAGACAGTATCTCAGTGGATGTAAAGGAAGGAGAAAGCGAGTACACAGACAACAAAGGCTCTAAGTAAGGAAAATTGGAAGGAACAGAGATGAAGAAACATCAGGAAGGCAGAGAGGAACGGGCCCAAGGAATATAACAATGATGGATGGAGTGCTGGACCTTCAGGTGGGGGAACCTATTGGATCTCTGTAGATGTGTATAAAACCTGTAGGTGAAGTTGACTATGGAAATCATGATGGGCTAAAAATACTGATCTGGGAAGCCACCTGAATAGAGTTGAATGAAATCAGTGGAGATATGTGAGAAAATACCAAGAGGAAGGCAGAAAAACTAGGAGAAAACTTGGTTTAAGAATCAAAAGGAGAAAAAGAAGCCAAGAATAGCAAGAACAGAACCAAGATGGGAAAAGTCAGCTGCCAAAGGGGAAGAAAAGCTTTACTGAGAGACTGAGCACAGAATTTTTTTAAAAGCCCAAAGTAATGGATTTTGACTGGAAACAGCAGCGAAGTAAAATAGTTTGGGAAAAGCCCCAGGACTATGGGACTAGATGGAGAGTGATTTAAAACAGTGAATGAGTATGAGGAAGTGGAGATGGGAGTATGCAGATTATTCTTTCATGTTTGACAGTGAAAAGGAGTGAACGATAGGCTCAAAAAATAGATTTAAGATAAGGATGGTCAAGTAAGTTTGTAAGCAGCAAGGAAAAGTAGTTTAGGAGATGGAGGCAAGCCAAGGAGAGAGGTTGGTCTTGTCAAGAAAGAAATGCCACTTCTTTCTCAAGGAAAGGGTTCCAAGGAAGAGTGGAAGGGATTGAAGCTCATTTCGAATGGCTGTGATTTTCTCAAAAAAGGAGAGACAAAGTCATCTACTTAAAATCAGGAGGTCAAAAGGTTGGATAATTGGAAAGATTGGAAAGAAGTCTGAACAACTGCAATTAGCTCTTAATTACAGACAGTACACTTGTGAACATTATAATTTGATTACCAACAAGCAAAAACATCTACTTGTCATTCTTTCTGTGGAACTACACAGCAACCAACAGCTGCCACCTCTTATCATCAAGGAACACAGAAATGCCCTGTCCAATGAGAAGTGCATCAGAAAACAGGCTATTCTTGGCCAACCTCCTGTCAGAGTTCTCTACCACTCAAGCTGGGTTTATATACAATTGCAAATGAAAGCAGAAATACCCATCCCTCCATGATTCAAATATCATCCAAGGGAAATTTGTTTAACATTCAACCATAACTTGAAAAAATGGAAAAAAAAATACTGGGGCAATGGGCTAGAAGACAAAGAAAAGCAACCTGCATTACCAAATAGAATAAGGAAAACAAGCTTCTTGACTTTCAAAAGTAACAAAGGACGATTACTCTTTTTTTTGCATCCTCATTAAGGTCTTCACATGGTTTATGTAGGGCAGCGGTCTGCTGAAATGGAGGCCCCCCCTATAATGGAAGGCCTCATATAAGTAAATGATCCTTTCGGTAAGGGACACACAATATTTGGAGTTCCTAAATGCTAAGTATAATTTTTACTACATAGGTTTCCACTGATTATCTTTAATCTACCTTTTTCCTAATTATGTTTTAACTTACATTTTGGTTATCTATGAAATCCTACCCCTGCCTCTACAACGTCAGTTAATCAAGAGCTAACTGTTCAGTGAGAGTTAGCAAGAGAAGAGAAAGAAGAATGCAGCAGTGAGGACTAGCTTTGGTTCACTGATAAAATCTCTCCATTCTTTTATTGTCTGGATAACAGAGATAAAAGAATTACCTACTTCTGTGACACTGGGTCTTACCTTTTGCTATGTCCAGGAAAGTACCTGATGTATTTGTTGTCATGCAAGGACAGGTAACGAATGGTATCTGTAAGAAGACAAATAAAGCATGATGATACCCTATTTTTAATGGAATTTATTTTGCATTTTCATCTTGAAAAGCCAAAGACAAAGAATTCATTGTTTTGCATAACCCAAGCAAGGTATAAATATTTCCTTTGGTGAATATTTCCTCTTTCACAGCTGAAGAGTGAGCACTATAGATGTGACATCTAATTCAAAAGCTGAGCTCCTAAGTTGACAGCACACAGAGCAGTGTTTAAAATCATTGTTACTACCAATCTTGGCTTCTGCACAATTACAAGGCAACTCTTCTGCAAATATACTCTCCCCTCCAACCCCAGTAAAAAGAAAACAGTTTCAGTGCCCACAGAATGGCATGCCTTAAAGAAAAACATTTGGCTGCTGAGGAAAACAGGCTCAAAGAATTAAGCAGCCATACCAAACTGAGGATTACACTGGACTCTGTCCAGGCTTCTCCAACAGTGTGTGAATGCAAACCTGACCTCACCTGAACGTAAATGGGATATATAATTTACATTAAAACTAAACAAAATTGAAAGAAAAGTAATGTTCTACTACTTCTTTTCTAATTAGCCAACTATCCACTGCTCCTTTGTACATCAGAAAAATGAGTTTAAAGAATAGTAATAAAAATAATAATGCCAAAAGTAGTAAGAAAATTTGGGTTTAGAAGCTCTCAAGACATTTCAAACCCAAACTCATGAACTATACCAACAAGTCACAGCAGTGAGATTTTGACAATGCCAAAGAAAGTAATAATCAGACAGATTTGTGCTTGGGTAAAGTAAGACACTCTTAAAAACCAAATGATTCTATTGGAAAAAGTAAACAAACAAAAAAAAAGGTGGTGGGAAGGGAATGAAGTGCATATAGAAGAGAGCCGGACAGTACTATGCCCCTAAAGACTGAGTAAGGAACAATTGTTCAGAAAGAGGTAATAGGAAATGGTGCCAAAATGCAGAAAGGAAAGCACAGAAAGAACATTCTGGAGGCAAACAGAACACTGGAACAAAGAGGTTGAAAAGCACTAAGCCATCCCAGTGCTCCAAAGGGGTACCTTGTAATAAGAGGGCATTTAACCTGAGAGGAAAAGGGTACTCGTTGTATGTTCCAAAACTGTAATTCTACATGGTTTTCCTTGAAAACATCTTCAGAGTTCTCAAATTTTGACTCTCAAATGACAACTCAAGTCTTCCTGATTACTCTATTGCTAGGAACTACTCACCTGCCCTAAGCAGAAAAAGGATTCCTCCCCATTACCTGGTTTCCCAGAGGTGAGCAGGGCGTCGCCATCCTCTCCGCCCCACTAGGTAGCTGGCGCGCTGTTCCTGGCAAGGCAGTGGCCTGTACAGTTATCTCCTGTACCGGGTGGTATCGTAGACCCTCAAACTGTACAAACTACTACCTCAGCCTGGAATCAGGCAAAAGGAAACGAAGCGTTGGAGGAACTCTTCAGGATGTACTCGAGACAGGAAAGGTAACATCCTCAACAGCAGAGGTCTGGCAGCAAAGCTGCAAGTGCCACACATTTGCCTCATCTTGCACCATATTTGGACAATCCTCATTTAATCACCCAGAAAAACACCCCAACAGAAGAAATATACCAGTCATGCAAATGATCACATAGAGATATGTCTCCTCAGGATCCTAATGGTTTATGTGCTTGTCCAAAAGCATCAAATGCACACTTACTTAGAAAATCACTTCTAAAATAGAGGCATGAAAAGTAGAAATGATATACTTAATAAAAGTACAGGTAAAAAAAAAAAATCTCAAAAATAAGGAAAAAAACACCTGCCCACCTGCTCTGAAACAGGCATAGCCAAAAGAGTAGTCTAAACAATCTGTTGAATGACATTAGAAAAACCTACTGCAAAAAGGGGGGGGGGGGGGGAAGACAATCAATAAATCAGTAAGATAAATGGGAGGGAGGGAGGGAGGGAGAGCCTAATATGAAAGTGTTACTGCTCAATTACCAAGATGATCTGTCAACTGAGAATGACTTACCCCAGGTAAAAACAGACTATTTATTAGAGAAAGAAATTCACAAGTTTAATTTCTACAAATAATTATTTACCTTCAAAGACATTAGATTTAAAAGTAAAAAGGGAATGGGATAAAATTCAAGTCAAAAAAATGTCCCCAGAATCAAAGATAACCAAAGTCAGTTCCCTGTCCTTTATGACTCAGACTCTAAAAGGTTGAGCATATACCAAAAACTCTTCAAAGATCCTCTATCACCGCTCCAGCATTTGTGAAAACTTTTCTCAACTCTATATATTTTGAACAGAAGTACTGTTGTTTACCCTTGCTGTATGTCAAGTATTCTTTCCTTTTATTTGTTCTAAAAGAATTCTTTTAAGTTTCAAGAAATACAAACCATAAAAACAATTTGCTGCTTCCTATTATTCCCACTTTCCACTCTAAACTTAAGATCTTTCATACTCAGTTTCAAGTCCTTCAAAACACTAGTGGCTTCCTTCCAGCATCTCTTCAGTCCTAACAATGTTAGCATTGCTAACATCATGTGAAAATATTTAAAGTAACTATAACCAAAACAGTAGTAGTCACAATGATTCCATGAACTATTTCACAAAGGAAACCAGGGCCATAACTTCCGAAAAAGAAGGCTTGCTTACCATCTATTTTGTTAGAGCTGTAAACGACTGTGTTTGCTGCATGAGTATATCTGATGAGGTCCACTCCATATTTCTTACTGTACAGGGTTCTCTTTGGTCTGATAAGGAAATGGACAGAGAAAGAAAACCATCAAAATCCTCCATCACCAAAATCTGGGATCTTCATAAAGCAGCACTTGAATGATGTGGCAAGGGTGAGGTTTCCTGGTCAGCTATAACAGTGGAAAACAAAATTTCTTCCGAAACGGAAGAAACAAATGAAATCCATCAAGTGCAACAGCTTTCACTTCTGAGGGCCAAATGTCAAGGTTAAGAAGTGGAAGTAAATTTTGTCTTTTATGACAATGTTCAAAAGTAAGTTTTGAAAAAAAGTACATCTATTTGGTAAGAAAGGCACACAAAACAAGTCATAACTTAAAACAAAGAGAGATATGGGAATGAGGTCAAATCAATGAGGCCAGAACTTTTTCTTAAGCCATTCACTTACTAGGTTCTTTCTTCAAGAAGAAATAATTCATCAAAACTGAAACCAGATGCAAAACTGCTTGCCCTCCCTAATATAACCTGTTGTTGCAGAAGCTACCCATCCTCCCTATCCTACAAATCCAAAGCACTTACTGAGCCTTTTGGAAGGCAAGCTTAACTCTCCCAACCAAAATAGTCAGTTTGTTTTCTTTTTACTTCAATGTAAAATTACATTGTTTCCAATCTTAGATGTCAATACATTCATTGATGTTCCTTAAATGTCTTCCTCTATAGAAGCTTGAAGATCAAGCTGACATGGAATTCAGCAAAATCTTTAACCAAAAACTTACAATGTTCTACATTTAGGAAGATTTCATAAATCCTGTACCAATGTTTACCAAAAGTTTCAATTTATGAAAAAGACAGATAGACGTTCACCCTCCCTGTCAATGCAAAATCCTCTTGGACCCTAGATGCTAAACAGTCAGATGACTCAGGCAGCTTTAAGTCAATCATTTGCAGTTCTCATTTTTGTTAATGTCAGGTTAAGGGTTTCCCTACATAAAACTTATTTCCAAAACAAGACTTTTCACTCCAAATGCACTGGATTTTCCACATCCTTACCATTACTGAAAGATCAGCTAAAAAGATCAGCTCAAAGGGTATTTTACCTAGCCTGTTGTCCCAGGTTTGTGTCAGGATTACTGTGGTAACCAATGAGTAAAAATGAGCTTTTGCTCATGTGCTTGCTCTCAAAAGATAGCTGACTTTGCCTCTACCAGTGAGAAGAGCTTACTTATCCCAGTGTTTCAGTCTACCTACAATAATGAAGACAGAAACTGAAGAGCCAATGTTAAAGTGTGTGCAGTAAGGGAAATTTTCAGTTCCACTTATAGATGGCCTACCTTTCTCAAATTTATCAATAACACTAACCTGAGATTTGTTTTTATAATAGAAATATTTTACCTCATACCACTTCCTAGTTTGAAAGCAAGATCCTAACATACTGTGTTCATTTCAGAGGATCTTTATGAGGCCCAGGAACATTTTTTCACAAATATTTTGGTAAGCTTCTCTCCACAAACTATGATTCTGGTGATCAAGCATGAATAAATAATATTAAAGCCTGCCTTTGAATAATTCACATCACCTAGCACAGATAGTATCCTTCATGTTCTTTCAAGTTGAAAAATTTCTCAATGGATGAACTCGATCATAAAGAAATTTTAAATGAACAGTAAACTGGAAAACATTACGCATAAAGAATATTGTTTTAGCTATTTTCAAATTCTCATATGCTAGCATTAGTACCATCTAATAAAGATACCATGCCTTACAAGGAAACATTACTTTTCTTCCAGTGCTGGTTTGACCTACACTAGTGGCAAATGTTTTCTTCTTGTTCCCACTTAGGATCATGGACTCCTAGAGACTAAAAGAAGTCATCTAATATCCAGAGTAGTGATCTCACTAATGTCACATACCTGGACATATGGCCAAACTAGAACTCAGGTCTCCTAACTACCAGGCCACTCACTCACCACAGATCACTATGAAATAAAGTCACAATTAATTGATGAGAAATTTTTAAAAGCACATCCTATACTATTTCATCAGTATTAAATTTCCTAATTTGGATAACTGTGCTCTGGTTATATAACAGAATGTCTGGAGTTCCCTGGTGATGCAGGGGCTAGGCTTCCGCACTCTCAACGCTGCAGCCTGGGTTCAATTCCCAGCCAGGGAATTACCCACCTCCCCGCCTCCCCCCCCAAAAAAAACAGAATGTCCTTATGTGCTTAGGAAAACCATATTGTGGGGATCTTTGATTAGGGATAACGGGACTTGATAACCTCCAACTCACTCTCTAATGGTTCAGAAAAAATGCATATAGGGAGTTCCCTGATGGTGAAG